>JABXWE010057512.1:0-15139 GCA_014611495.1 Limonius californicus | reverse complement strand
AAATACTCTAAAGGACGCAAAATTGGCATGTCAGTGAATGAATATACACTCGGACGCAACCACGTTATCAAGATCTATGGACGCAGGTTTGGCTATAAGGTAGATGAAATATTTCCCAAAAAAAAAAAATTATTACTAAAGTATATAGCAAAAAAAAGTTGTGGTGATATTCCTATGGGCCTGTATGCCTAGAAAAAAACAGGATAATGCGGTATACTTCAATCCTTCTGGGAGACGCAGAAATGTCGATGTGATGAAATGACGCAGAAAGTATAGTAAAGTTTATATATATATATATATATATATCAGACGGGGAATTTCATGAAAACGTACTACAGATCAAGGTATTACCTTTGATTATACCCAACAGTTTATTATGTAATGAGATAAGATTATAAATAGACATAATTAAATACACATTTATATTATTAAAAAATTATTATTTTATTGTAAGGAAGCCGTATACTACGACGTATTTATATTTTCAACTGTTGGGAATTTCGACTCTTCCTTTCATAAGAATTACATCATTTTTACTGTCATACAACACAAAAAGAAAAGGTGAATCCAATTTAAAAACTGCTTTGTACCCGGACCTGGTAACTGAAAATTTTCACATTAATCAGTTACCTAACGCTATGTTACCGTAACTTTAACTTTTACCAATGCGTATTTTTGTTGCTACAGCAGCCGTTACTCCTTCTTCATTAATTTCTATAACGGTTTTTTGGTCAACACCCTTTACAGCTGCTTGGGCTGGTCGTGGTAACATTGCAGATAAGTTAGGGTGATTGAATATTTTTGATATGCCCATCTGAAAGTGTACGTGTTCTTTACAAAAAAGTTTACAATCAGAACTTGCAATTCTTCAAAGTATTAGTAGGATACAAAAGTAGCTCACAGAAGTAAGATGCTTTCGAAGAAACAATTCTCCAGTGAGTTTGAATTTTGGTATATAGATATCCACTTTCATTAGCCTCAAATTTCTTACAGCACTAAATAAGTTTTTGTAATTTAAAGTACGTTCCAATCTACGTAAACTAGAAATGATAACTTTACTGCTTGTCGAACTGTACGCAGGTAAAATAAAAACAATTTTTATATCTGCTTCACTGAAAGCTAGCTCCAACATTTGGAAACCGGCACCCCTAAAATACTTCTGCCTCTGTTGTTTCATAGCCATCATGTTACATTTCACCTCTCCTTTGGTACTATAAAATACATGATTATTGATAGTAGCTGAACTATTAAACGTTGCATTCCACTTCGCTTTGAAGTAAATAGCGTTTATCAATATTAGAAGTGTGTTAGCATCTAATGTCCCTGGAGTTATCATCGACGGTATTCCTGCATTGGTTTTATTTGAAACCCATTGGTTAACCATGTCAACAGTTGTTTGTGCATCCGAAAAATTTACTTTTTGAGGATACACGTTAAATAAGTTTTTTGCTGCTGTTTTGAATGTATTAAATGGAGACAGAGATGTATCATAGAATAGCATGTTAGCAATTTGAATATTCTTGTCAATCGTTTTCTGTCGTTCTTGAAGCTTAGCCGAATAAACAGTTCTCAAGTAATTGGAATTTTTTAAATAAAGCCTATATAGCAATTCCTTCTCTGTACTTCCTCTTGCACCTAACGTCAGTAAAGATAGGACTGAATGCACGGAGAATGGAGAAAATACAATGTTTCCTTCCTGTTTTGCCAGCCGCTTGTACAAATCGTCACCAAACCTATTTACAGATCTTGCTATATTACGTTCGCCCCCATTTACGCAATATAGGAGACCTGCAGAAACCAGCAACAACGCAGGAATATTTTCTGAAAAGATTTACTGTACAGAAAATATCGCATGGAAAAATATGTTATCTATATTATACTTGCTGCTTGAAACATAATTGTACCAGGCTCAAAACTATAATACTTTCACCTTGCAAAACATATGCACTGCTGCTAATCAATTTAAGAAAGCAACAGAGCTCGTTTATGTTATTATAATATTAATAATACTGTTCCTGCAAAATAAGGTTTACTACGCAAATAATTTTTAATTTGCGAATAATGATACTAACAGTATAGTCTTACCTGAAAGCATGATATTTCGAAAAACCCTAAATAAAACAAATGTGTATGTAAACATATTTTATATTTAACTATGAAGCCAATTAGCTACATATGCAATAAAGTTATAAATTGCTGTTAAATCCAGTCCAATTAAAATTATGCTGCAATGTTATAATATGTTTCAGATACTTTTAATAGAAGTGCAACTGCTGGTAAAGATAATTAGTATCCTTTTTTATTATTTATCATTTAATACTACTAAACCAAGTTTTAAAGTTAAAGAGTATATTTAATTAACCATATTACTAAAACCGATAGTTTAGAAAGTATTGTGAAATGAATTGAGATATATGTTCCCAAACGACCATCACAAACTCCAGAATGACTTAAATTAGTTTTAGAAGAAAAGAAGAAATGCTCAAAACGATCGAAAACATAAAAGGAGATGCTATTATTTATTAGGAAAGAGACTTTTTGGTTGCCAAGTTAGAGTCCATCATCAATATGATACAAGATTATTACATTTCATTCATTGTTTGTTACAAAACTACTGCTATACTTAGTCTAAACGTATACAGTGATGAACATACGTTACCTATACCGTGGTTACAACCTTGAAACTAAGAACGTGTAACGTTCAAAAACAAATTTTTAACAAGTTTGTACAATAACATGTTCTAAATTAAATAATCTTAAAATACAATACAATTATACCATAAATATTCACATTGATCATCAGTTATAGTATCACAATACCGAAGATCAAACACATATTGCTATTCAACATTATCACTAACTTCAAGGGTATTTTCTCGCATTTCATGCTATATGCGTTCCTTCAAAGCATCTTAATGACTACATTTTTCCTGATAAACTGTATATTTCTGTTATGAGTTCAAATCCGAAGCTCTGGTAAGTCACCAAGTGTACCATGTATATCTAACCCAGCATCTATACTTGCGATTCTTCAATTAGTCCTCATCCCATCTTATTACTTCCTATATTCCGTTATGTGTCGTAGCCAGTTTTATTACTTTCTTCCACTGCTTTTTATTCTCGATTTACCACTCACATGCTGTTGGGGTCTATGATAACCTCCTTCAGCCATCTGCCTACTCAGCATTCTACCTTCTACTAGTTTCAACCTGATATTTTTTATTACGTTGTCGTCTCCGCTTCTTTTGGTGTGACCTAACTAACTAATCCTCATTGCTTAAAAGAGAATCCTCATTGCTTACAATCCCCTTACAATATCTTCGCCTTTGATATCATTCAGGATTTCATGGTTCATTCTGAACATGTCTTCCCCTTTTGCAGTTTGCATTGGTCCGAGAACTAGTCTTAGGATAAGATATATCTTCTATAGGTAAATTGGATACAACGGAAATACAGGGAATATAGCCTACTATAAATTTTGTATAGCAGCGATACAAGAGACACGTTTGTTGGACGATTGCATGTCAAGAATACCTGTTTCATATTGCTAAACGGTAAAAACACAGTACAAAAATTTGGCGAACAATTTATAGACTACAAAGACCATATACCGATGGGAATGTAATAAAATCTACAAGATTTCAAAAAACAGGAAAGGTATATCAATCCGGGTCCACGGCAGCCAAGAAAAAAAATTAGGAATATATTGTAACGTGCGACTCCTTACGCCTAGTTGTTTAATATTTAATTGTCAAGATAGAATTTTGAATTGCATACTTTATGCTTTTGAATTTGAATTGAATTGAATTTGAAATGAATTTATAGATGTACAAGGGAGATTCGGAAAACTGTTATTTCAACGAGAAAGGGGTCGTCATCAACATTATTCTTTATCTATAAATGGATGGTTAGATAATTAAGTTTTATAATTACTGTGATTGCAGTTTCAATCAAAGATAAATTTTGTTCTTGGTTTATATAAAATACAACAAAATTTTATTTGTCTTTCTCAAATGGTCGTCAGTGCATACAATATTTTTATTTAGAACTCAACAATTAGGGGCAATATTGCGAAAAGTTTTGATTTTGACTAACGAGTGAGTCGATACCTAATACCATAATTTAGGTATTTTTAATCTGGGTATTAGGTTGGCGAGGCTTCGACAAACTTTGAATACTTGACGGGTTTGGTTGCGATTTGTATTTGCGGGTTGAAAGCTGATGTAATGCTTTAGTAATCATAAATAATTTCGGATTATTGCGTTCCCTACTTTTTTTAAATCTAATTTAGGATATTTATACATGTTTGCGATGTAATGTTGTCGTGTTTTATTGTATATTGTTGTATTGTATATATCCATTATAGACTAGATTTTTTTTATAAAGTAGTTGTAGAAAAATGCTGGGTATACAATGACCATTACCATAAATATTTATCCATTTCCACTATATATCTGACTCCATGGATCGAAATATATTTAAAGGCACTATGCAAGTGTTCAGAACCTTCAGTTAATTAATATGTTTCAATAAAATGACCATGAAAAGAACAAAGCCTATACTACCCAAATACTATCAAAATAATCTGTCCGAGCCAATTCTTATGGTAGCAGTTAACACAAATCTGAGGCTGTGTATCAACAATTTTAAATAGTCCACCATCGCCCTATGGTGCCTCATTAGCATCTAAGTTTATGCAAAAGATTTTGTAGATGACCTGCCCATTTTGCTGGCTAATTTGTAAGTACTATCAGTAGACTTCTACATGCAAGCCTTCCATTGCCGACGTTATTGTACTGGCCAATGTGTTCATCCATCTAAGTCAAATTGCTCAAGAAGGCGGAATAGCTTTATTAAATCTGAAATTTTCATAACTAAATTGGTACTTTAGCTACAGTAAAGCGTCTTAGAGTGGTACTGCACGTTAAATTAAGCTGAAGGAAACACATAGAAAGGCAAACACGAAGAACTACCCCCGTTGGGGTGTGTTGGAAAATTTTTTCAGAAGACATGGAAAATGAGTTCCAACGTCACTCTATGGACACATATTTTACCTGTAAAATAACTTCATCACATAAGCATCTTTGATTGAGGGACCTTATTTAGTTCCAGTAACTGGCATATTTAGATACTAGAGGATACATACATCCTGCGTCTACAATAGATCTCGAGGATCTCCTAGATGCCACGTCGCTATGCATAGACTGAAGTGCAGCAACAAATTTTTACACGAAGGCAAAACGTAACCTATTTCATTTAACACCTCCTAAACAAGAAGAACTTGAATTGACCAGAAGACCTTCTCAGGTCTACCAAGCTGATCTTTCACACAAATGAATCAAAATTGAAGGATAGCTCAGAGGCAAGTACATACAACACTACACCTAGATAGAAGGTTATCATAACCTCTAAAAATTCATCCTCCGTCGAGGCTATTGCAGTAAGCATATTTATTTATGCTCTGACAATCAAAGGACCATCAAAATTCTTCGAACTGTCAAATTTGGGACAAGAATGTACGCGATAAACAGACTTGACTCATATAAATGGGTTAAGTTACTTCGGGTTCTCGGTCACAGGAATATAGAAAGAAAGGAAAGGGAAAGCTGACACAATGACAACGAAACACTTTCAGCAGACACTTATAGCCTTGAAGTTGGCTATCAAAATTCCCTTGAGAATCTCCAACCTAAAGAACGAAAAATAGTCCCGATCCTAGATGAACATCAATAGGGCTCCATACCTGAAAATGCTTTTTATTTAATTACTTACGCCATGCCACACCAAACAGATACTAAATCTTAACAGAAAGCGGAACAATATACTGGTAGACCGCTTATTACGTAACCACCATTAAAAAATACACACGAAAAGACTATTGAATTACTTCGGATGTAACTATTGCATGCGAGAAAAGGAATCTGCTTTTTTTTCTTTAATCAGTTGTTCAAGTCCAAGTGATTCTCTAATGCTCAGACATAAATACTTAGAAGGCGGTGTTCAAAAACATGAGGGGGCCTCACAATGACCTTTCACGGTCGAAGTGCAACGGATTGTTCTGCTCCGTCGAATGAATTAATAGTCAGGGCTGAGGCTGTTTACCAACAATTTTTAATTATTCGTTATTACAAAAAGTAATCAGAAGTAGGTGAATTAAATGGAAATGCAGCATGTAAAAGGTGTGCTTAAAAACAAATATCAGCATTCACATGCGGGGGGGAGAGGTTAGTTGCATTCAAAATACATTTTGTAATGATAGAATAAGTACCAGTGAAACAACCAAACAACCCCTTGAAATGAGGCGAGAGACCTCTACTGTAAAACAAACTTATGATTAAATTTTCATCTGCATCTTCTTCCTGTACACAACAACCTTTAAATTACCCTAAATAATACAGTTCCCTGGACCCTCTGATCAGTACACCAGCCTACCCCCCTGAAAAAGGGCATGGTTTATGATTGTCAAAGATGTTCGTATGGCTATCAGGATCGACGGCTTAAAGTGTCCTCCTAAGGGCCACCTCTCATACGTAACAATCCCACGACTCTAAAAATAATTCTTAACGATGATAAATAACACATTTTTTAGAAAATTATGAGAAATGATGAAAAAATATATATGTGTATGTACAGGGTGTTTCTTTAAGGTATCCCTGATATTTAAAGATATATTCTAGTCGTTCTTCGTACCTTTTCAAGGTACAACTCTCTTAAGATATTATGTCTTTATTTACATTCGTATAATAAGTACTTTTTAAGTATCACGTAGCTATATGCTAAATCATCAAAATTTGTAATTACATGTTAATATTTTCTAACTAAACAATTCACTATAAACCGTGAATGCTAATCCCGCCGAAATGGCAGGTATTATTTCATATATGGGACAGGTAATGGGAACACTGAAACTCAGCGTCCATATCATATTAAAAGTGCCTTTTAAAAACTAACTTCGTTTTACGAACAGTTTCGTCAGCAGTGTATTAATATTTAATTAGAAATTACAATCCTCTTTGCTAATGGAACAAAGTTTACAAAAAATTGAATAATTTATTTTCACAGCAAACATCAAAGTGCACAGGAAAATCCATATGCAATTAGTCAAGCCCGACATCAACAACAATCTGCCTGCAATGTTTGGGCTAGTATCATTGCGTGTTGCTTAACTGGTCCTTTTTTTTGCTACCAATATTGAATACACGTATAAACAACAATTTTTTAAGAGAGGAGATTTCTGCACTTCGGAATGATGTTACACTGAACATTCCACATCAGTCCTAGTTCCTCATTTCGGCCTTACGGTTAGAAAAATTTTTAACGTCACTTATCGTGAGCGCTGCATTGAAAGAAGAGAACCAGTGGGATGGCTGGCCAGATCCCCTGATTTTAACACGCTTGACTTTTGTTTGTGGGAACATACTAAAGATCTCGTTTATATGGTTCCAATTCCTACACTACAAGTTCTTCGAAAACGCATTGATCTAAATTTTCAAAGCCTGCGAAAATCTCCAAGCGTGGGCGGCAGTTCATAAGAAAATGCTTGTTATGCATTTCGCGAACATTTCCTTTGACTGTTTTCGTTTCTTCTTTGTATGTTACTAACCTTACTTTGAAATAAAGAAATTCTTTAAATATGTTTGTGATTGTACCTCGACGAGAGTGTTTTGAGGCGCATGTTCATCTAAACCTTCTTCAATTTTTAAAACTCCTGAAATACACCCTTAAAGTTGGAGAATACTTTAAAGAAAACCCTGTGCATATATCACCTTTTGATGTACCCGATCGACAAGTGAGGCTTATATGTATCCAAAAGCGACCTAACGCGAATTATATCCAAAAGACAACATGCAACGAAGAAAATAATGTACTCTGTGTTTTTCAGATGTACATCAATGCCATTAAGCTAGTAAATCAGGATACTGTTCTAGCTAAATGAAACGTCGAACACCGTGTCCCAAAATTGTTTAATGGAAGTCCAAAAATGGTACATACGACATCATAGTAATGATTCGTCTCATATTGTTGTATCAGTTCTACACGTATATATGGCTGAAAATATGATTAACAACACCTTCTACACTTACCGAATTTTCATTTGTGACTAAAAAGAATCTAGGCGAAGAAAGTTTTCTTCTAGAGAAAAGACTGATAGATACTATTGTCATATTCTATTTTGACGGTATCTCTAAATTTGCTAAACTTAGATCAAGCAATGGAAGCAAGAATATGAAATACAGTAAAGTAATGCATCAACATTTTGTAAAGGTTTGTTTTTATTACAAATAACTATAGTTTGACCTTTGTATCAATGTTATATTTTTTAAGAATCATGAGGTTGCCAAAGGTTCTACCATGCCCCAACTACAACTAAGACACCAAAAGACCCTAAGAAAGTGCAGTGCTCAGGATTCGAACCTGAGCGACTTTGGTAGAAAAACTCCGCAGTCCAGCGCCTCGGCCACTACTCTACCGCGGTCCCCACTGTTATCATAAATAATGCTACTGGGCGTTTTACAGCACAAACACTTTTATGGTAATTTTAATGTCATACTTAGAGATTCCATAAACATATACAACTACCTTTAATGGGTATGTAGTCTTAACAAATGGCAACCTTGATATGAAATGAGAGATCTCATTGGTAGAAATTATTTTAAATATTAATCCTCTTCTTGTATGAATAACTTAAATTAGACACATGAATATATACACTGCAAAGAATGATATTACATTAAATTCTGCTTACAAACTTATTTTCCGCTACAATTTTTGCATTACAGTAACGTTACATCCTTAATTTTCACACTTCGTAAATAACCGAAGTAAAAGGCATCGCCAAAGTGAACTTCCAACATTCTCTTACATATTTTTATGTTAAAACACTCCTACAAGGCTTTATATGCAGGATTTTCCACTTTTCCTCTTATTAGGATTATGTTATGTTTAGCGTCGTATATAAAAAATAAGAATGGACGATCGAGAACAATGTGTTGGGAGATTTCCGTAGACCGGGCCACTGAAGTTCAGTTAAATTAATTATAACTATAAGAGAAAAAATGTTTGCGTTTTACCTAATTGTATCTTGGTGACAGAAGCTGCTATAGCTCCATTTTCGTTTATTTCCACAATAGTGTTCTGGTCGACTGCATCTACCTGCGCTGGTAAAGGACGTTTAAACATATTCGTTAAATCGGGGCTGCCAAATATATCTGATAAACCGACCTGCAAAATAAACTTCTCTGTGAAAAATTAAAATTAAATTTTGTTTTCTTACTGAAGCAAGCGGTTTCTTCAACGAGTATTCAATATTCAATTTGAATTTCGGTATCTTGATTTCCAGTAATGTTGACCTCAAATTATTCCGTTCCGTAAAAAGCACTTTTGCATCAATGCTATTTTCTAAGCTAGCTAAATCTTGATTAGCATATGGACGAATAAAACCAATTTTTATATCTGAGTCACGAAAAGCAAGTTCTAAATAGGCAAACGTACGGGTGAAAGTAGCATTATGTCTCACGTGTGACATAGTCATCATACTACATCTAACGTTTCCTGTGGGGGTATGAAAAACAAAGTCATTATCAGTTTCTGATTTATCAAACTTTAAATTCCATTCCCCTTTAAAGTAGATTGAATTTAGAAGAAATATCGCCGAATTATCATGGAACGTATCTCTATTCACTGCTGATGATATATGTTGACCAGTTGCATCTGATATCCATTTGTTAATAATAGCGGCACCTTGGATATGGTCTTCGAAATTAATCAGTTGAAGAAATACATTGAAGAAATTCTTGGCAATTGATTTAAACGATTCGCTTACAGCATAATGATCAGAGACAAATAGGGCACTAGATATTCTAGGATTCTGTTCGGCTTTATTACGATAGTCCCTCAGAATTGCTTCATAACCTTCTTTTAAGGTGTAAGAGTTTGGAAGATATATCTCCGATAACATGACTTTTCTAGTGTTTCCTCCTGTTCCTAAAGTTAGCAATGCCAACAATGCATGTAGCGAGAAAGGTGAAAATGCAATATTTCCACCTAATTTTGCTAGTTCTTTATACAAGTCGTCACCAAACACATTCACAGCTCTTGCAACACTTTGCAGTTCGTTGTTACTTCGACAAACCACTTCCTTAAGAACGATTAGCACCAACACCTTTGACAACCCTGTAGAAACAATTATATTAAATTCAAATTATATGAAGATAAGAATTGTTTAAAAATAGAATGTGGATGTGGATAAAGTGCTTTCCAGATCCATCGTTGTTAAGCATATCAACAATAACAGTGACAAGGTTATGTTCAGAACTTTACATTTTACGTGTTCTCTACTGTAAAGATTTGGAAACTACATAGTATTATTTGTTCTGTTAACTGTTTCTTGTTCTACTTCGTTCAAGTTCATACTAATTAATAAGCCAAAGCAATATTATTAGTACTTTCAACAGTTTCTAAGAATTTTCGGCTCCTTTACACTTATTTAAATGTGAAACACGCCATTTTCAAAATCAATTTAACTAAATATCTGTCGTTAGAGAAAACAGCACACTGTATTTTTTTCCTAGTTTTATGACACAAAATTCTAATAATGGAAAATTTAGGGTTACAATTTACTCATTTATTAAAAGTTATTGTTTTAACATTTGCTAATTTGAAAATGTTGAATATAATTTGAAAAAATGGATGATGACAGAATTTCCAAGTTAGCAATAGAATGGTCACCACCAAATGGGAAAAAGAGTGAGTGACCGAGAAAGAGCTGGTACATGGAATTGCAATCAAAAGAAGAAACATTCATCAGGATGATTGGATAGATCGAACACATTGGAAAAAGCTTCTGCAACCCAGAAGAGATCGACAGGACCCATAAAACCGGAAGAAATGTAATAGTAGCATGTAGTGTTATATTGTATTGTTTTTGAAAGAGAGAGAGATCTAGGACGCAGTTTTCCAAGCATTTCTAAGCACTACAGCCACCATTGGCTGATTGTACACCCTTACTATGAATTTTGCCTATCTGGGGTAGTTCCAATCCCAGTAACATGTCACACATCGCAGTGGCACCGGACCTACGGCTTTACTTCTTACCCTACTGATGGCGCACTTTCAGGTTTTTCCCCCCTAGAAAAATCCCACAGACCTCGCCCAGTTTCGACCCCGCGGCCCTTTGCTTCTAAAGGCAAGTGCGCTAAAACCAGTAAACCGTAAATAGTATGTTACTATCGATCATTTGCTCGCCGCCACTCACTCTAGCCGCGGTTTGCTCGCCATCGATTGGGAAAGAGACTAGCCAGGACAGTTACTCGCCATCCGTACGCTCGACAGCCAACTTGCTCGCGGTATTAAGTATAACTACACAAACGCAGAAAAACTAGTTTATATTTTGTTAGACACCTTCGTTCGTAAAATAAATTAGCACATATTTTGATTCTGGTTCAAACCCCCGACTCGGCGAATTGGGTGCTTGAGTTCGAATGAACAACGGGTAATAATGCTGTTGTCTAATGTGTGATGCTCACCAAATCACCACGTGTCATGAATTTGGTACGCGACAGCCGAGTGTGAGAACAAGAATCGGGAGCTCTGACTTTCCGCTTTGCAGGCCAAACCCTTCATGGGATGTAGAGCTTCAGCATTATTATTATTATTCGTTTATAGACTAAAAATCCTAAACAGTTTTTAGAAAATGTATATTTATAAGTGTGTATGAGTGTGTAGGCGTAGATATCGTAAAACAATTTATTAACATGTTTTGAAACTTAAAATGCCGTTCCTTTATCAATAATGCAATTTTAACGATGTTTTGAAAAGTTATTAATTAAAAAGTACTACATATAAAGCACATACACTTGCAGTTAATATTATTGGGAACAAAAAAGAACAAATATTAACCTATGCAAAGTCAAGTAAAAATACAGGTAACCTACTACCAACATTCCTTGGTAATATAGTAATATATTAAAAATTACTAACAGCATATACTAAATGCCTACAGATAATGTTTTATTTTAACAATAAATTGCCTGTTGAGCATCTGTCCGGCGAACAAATAATTGTAGAGCAGACAGAACCGCGAGCAAACAGCAAGCGAGCAAACGGTGGCGAGCAGGTGGGTGTCACCGTTACTATATGATGGTTGTATGGGAACTATAAATTGGGACTATAATGAATTTCTTAACGTTTTCGTATATATTAATCAAGTAGCAAGTTGAAATCTTATGTTTGACGTTAGGTGGTCAAGTATTTTTGTTTAGTTTATGTGGAACTGCCAATACCATGTACTAAATATACTCGAACAACAAACGTTAATCCAAGAAGTGTACAATAAAAGACCAAAAACTAGCAAATTAACTGAAGATGAAATACGAATAATTGTAAGATTGTCAAAGAAAAATGGAACAACTGTGTCTTAGCAATTAGCTAAAAAATGTAATGTGTCAGATTCAAACATATCTAAAATACGAAAACAGAGAAGAATTGCGCAAAATAGATAGAAGCACCAAAATCGACTCCCGAACAACAACAACGACTAAAGGAAGAACTGAACCCTCTAGTTTTCACTTTAAATCGGATGGGAATAAAGATATTATTTATAACGCAGAATCTTATTTTGCTTTCGAAACTGATAAAATATCACCATATCAATATCATTATGAAGCAGGAAAAAAATGTGCCGCTGCTTACACAATTTTAATTCTGAAAAAAAAATTGAAAAACAATATATGTGTAGATGTAGAAGTATGATATAGATGTGCATCAGATATTTGTACACGTCCACCAAGTATATTATAGCATATTTGGAGACAAACTACACGAAATCATGCTCGAATTCAGAATGCCAAGATAGCTAACTAGACTAGTTAGAACCACAACGGCAGGAACAACCTACACATCAAAATACAGACTATATAACAGATCCAATAGAGATAACCCAATGATTAAACTAAGGTGATGGTCTAGCCCCAACACTTTTGAACCTGGTCCTAGAGCATGTTGTAGGGAAAACATCCATCCACGAGAACAATTTATTGTACAATAAATCAACCTCAATAGCAGCCTATGTCGACGATATTAATATTGACAGATCAGTCATAACAGTGAAAAAAGTCTACACAGAATTAGTAACAGAAACAAAAGAAGTCTAATTACAAATGTCAATAAAACGAAAATGCTGAGGCAGACACGGTCAAACAAATATCCGCAAAATTGTACGATTGAAGAATATAACATAGAAGTCGTAGAATGCTAGGATTGAACATCACAAAAAATGGAAGTGAGGAATCAGAGCCCAAAAAGGGAAATAACATGTCAAACTAAGCATACTTTGCGCTACTATCAGCTTTTAAGGACAAAGATATACACAGCAACGCGCTGTACTGTGCTATTGAAGCGAAGCCTGGAAATATAATCAGAAAACAGTGGATGCAGATAACACATTTGAAATAAACGTATTACCTCTCATACTTGGCCCGATAAATGATAATAAAACATTCAGAATTAGTAACAATCACGAAATCTGCCAGCATCTAAAAGAACCACCAGTAGATGTACATCAGTATTAACAGCCTAGGATGGGCGGAACATGTGATGCACATGAAAAAGGAACGACACCCCTAAAGAGCGAGCATCTCACGGTGAGGGTGTAGTACAGATTCTTATGAACTATGCAAAGCTTGTGGAGCTTCACCGCAAAACGTTGCCAAATGTAAGAGCCTGAACGGTAAGTCTGCTTAAAAGGAAAAGGATGGCCAACTAACTCTTAAATAGTTGTTATCGCCGAGAAGCGGTTTGTATAATAAAAGACGGATTACATTATAATTGAAAGGTGCTTGGTATCTTCAAAACAATTTTAAGTAGAAGTTTTGATACACTGGTGTCCATAAAAACATGTAGGTACTACACTTTGACAGTGACACACTCTGTAGGACAAGCAGAAGGACGAAGACCAAAAGGAAGGCCTAAGGAAAGATCGGAAGAGAAGGTAAGCAAGGATGCAAAAAAGAACTAGAAGACATACTGTACTGAAGAAAATGGAAAGCAAAAATGAAAGAGACCAAGGCGCGACTTGGGGCTGTAGCGCCATACAAGGAGGATGGCAATTTCAACTAGAAGTACCATTGAACCCCATTTTGTATAATCAAACTGTGCTTTAAACGGCGAAATATATTTCAGAGAATGTACAAAACGAAGGCTCAAGACGTTTATAGTGAAACATTATTCATCAGGAAAACATATATTTTGGCATGATGGGGTGTCATGCCATTACGCCAATTAAACCATTATTAAGATGGAAGATCTGCATGCCAATTATATTTAACAAATGAAAATATATTGCATGTTCCATAATTAAACTCCATAGAACATTTCCGGGATTACTTAAAACAAACAGTTTGTGAAGAAAATTGGTCAGCTTCGACGTTTAGACAGTTAAAACAACGAATAAATAAGAAATTGAAGGAGTTTGACGAAGAATATTTCAAGAGGTTGCTGCTGTTCATGGAATACTTAGTGTTATTAATAAATAAGGTTATAACGTTATTAATACATATTTGTTGTTTGTTCGATAAAATTTCCAGCAATAGTCCCAAATTTTAGTGTGCATACTTAAGAGATTAGCGTAGTTACATTTTTTTTGTGTTTCTGTACTTATATGACCGTATATGTTTTTTGTATCTGGTATCAACATTTCTAAATGTTTGGCCTATGTTTACAGAATTACGATACGAACAATTTAATTTGTAAATTCCTAATGTTACCAAATCACTAATACTATTTTTTGTGTAGAATTGAAGTTAAATTTCTGTTGTTGAAAAATTACTTTGAATGTACCTAAGTTTAACAATTTTTCCAGTATATCACCGAAATGTAAAAATGACATATTTTTTAATATGTACATTTTAATTTCTAATTTATAATCCTTTTTTTAATTCAACCTCAATCAATTTAATATGATAGCCATCAGGTATCTGAAGGAACTGTGAAGTTCTATATATCACAGATCTTTACTCTGCTAATTTATGTGTTGTGTCTTGTGACATCTCGTTGAGTAGGTTTCCTCTAAATTACAATTTGTTTTTAGAATCACATTTTGTGTTTAAGTCTCTAGACTTACGCGAGTACTGATCAAACAGTA
>JABXWE010057509.1:0-14452 GCA_014611495.1 Limonius californicus | reverse complement strand
ATATTATGTGTTTTATTATTTCTAAACTTACTAGATTATTTTAGAAAAGTATGGGACCCTAGAGCTGGCAACGGGGCAATTTCATTTTGACATTGCTAGAAATCAATCAAATAATATTTAAGAAATGCAACTTAAGAAAAAAACACAGGTTGCTGGATGGCAAATCAATCCTGAATAGATTATAGGCATAGTTAGGGTGCACAATAAGCCAATGATAGCTGCAGTGCTTAGAGACGCTTGGAAAACCGCGTCCTAGATCTCGCTCAATCAATATACACACACGTAAATGCTAATGAATCATTATTCTTACCATTCTATACCATTAATGTGTTGTAGGTGGAAGCTATTTTGGTAATAGTAGGTCACTGTGTATAAAGTTGCAATACTTCAAACGTGCAGCTTAAACCTAATTACCTTATTTTGAGCGAATGCCGTACCAGGTGATACTACAATATGAAATTAGGTAGCGGAAATGTTGAGACAAGGGGAAGGGATGCGGCATTAATTTATAGACGTCGTCTTTTGCTGTTAACATTTTTCTACATCTCCAATATTTCTGTATTTAGCCGTTTGATTTTTAAGTTTTTATGGATACTATCTTAAACTTTTTCAGTTTATATGAAAACTTTCATATTTGTAGCTTAACTTCGATAAATACTTGCAGCTTGTTTGCTCAATTCATATTTATCAACTAAAAAACGTGTTTTAGCATGAAAAGGTAATTTATTCTTTAACATGGTAAAATTACAAAACGAACGAGAAGAATAAATCCAGAAAATGCTACGATAAAGTTTTGCTGTAAAGGTTACTTTTTTCCAATAAACGCTTGTCATTTTGCCTTGAACCACCCTGGGAATATTTATTCAAAATCAATAATGTGCATCCGCTTGTTGAATGCCAGATAGGACGTTAGTTGAATGACATTGCTCGAAAATATTTTTTTTAAAATACCTACAGATACTGCAAATTGTGTTTCACCAACGGACTTATTTTTTTCTTTTGCGATATATTACTTGCTAGAAAAATAGGCCAAAGGAACTGATAGATAAATAAGGTTTATGGTAGAGCAATAACAACACAACAATATAACTTAGAAACTTCAACGGTCACATAGTTTCAGGGTCAAGCGTAATCTCACTTGAAATGTGAAGTAAGAGCTCCCTTGACCGTGAACCTTCCATGACCGCAGTAATCTTGATCGTTTTGTTATTTAAATTTAGGTTTCTTTTTTGAATAATTCTGAATCTAGCACTGTTTTGCATAACTACATCACTGTACTTAAACATCAGTTTCTTTTTCTGAAAGGTTTACCTTTTTCAATAGCATGTGCCTAAGTGCCTTATTAATTCCTTGTTTTAAGCAACAGTAATTGAATTGTATGAATTGATTGTGAGAAAATCATAAATATGTCAATGAATGGCTTTGCAGGGTAACAATATCATTTACAGCTCTATTTTAAAATTACACAATGACTGTTCGTATTTACCTTCGTAATCGTTGCAAATTAGTAAACAAAGAATATTATTACTTATTGGTTTCATTTATGAATCTCGGTAGTTTTTATTTTCGATTAACTTCTTTATTAATAAACTAAGCGTAAACGTAAACCAGGTGCGGCGCATACGGTGGACGTTACATTTTCTTTACGTTAAGACATGTCGTAGCTTAAAGAACTACTTATATAATCAAGGGTGTATCCAGCTCAAAACTGGGGACGGCTTCTAAATCTAACTTTTTTCATGGGGAAAGAGGGTCCATGGCGCGGGGGACCTACAATAATACACAAGTACAAATCACTATTTATTAATGAAATTAATTTTTGAAATTTTCTAACTACAGCATCCACTAATTGTTCCTTGTTTGCGAAAACCCACTGACGATGAATGTTTAGCATGGCTAACTCATTTAACTTATTTTCACCAATAGTGCTTCTAAGTCATGTTTTAATTCGGTGAAGGGAGCTGAATGAACGCTCTATAGTGCTTGTTGTGCAGGGCTGTGAAAGCAAATTAGTGCCTCTCTAATGTTTGGAAAAAACAATTCGCTCTTTTTTAAAACCTAGATGATATCTGGCGCTTCTTTTACTTCATTCCACATTTTGAATCACAATTCCCTTTCTTCTTCGATGCATTCCAAATTATAAAAAGTTGCACAAGATGAAGTACTTTCATTACATTCTTCCACTGAAACGTCTCTCACGTTACCCGGATGGAAATGAGTCAATGAAAATGCAGGCGGTTTGTCTGGAGAAAATCTGACTTCTAAAGATGATACGATGGAATACAAGTAAGGAATTATTAGAGACCTTTTCCTAAATCCGGTTAGAGGGTTGCTTCTATGCATTTGTCGGCCAGCAACACGAGTGGCGGTTATATCAACATTCAAATGCTTTGCAATGTCGCCTGTTTCTTTCTAAACGTCAGCTGTGACGTTCTCCGCATCTTCCCGATACTCCCTTAGCATGACGAGAATAGTTTGAATGTGCTGGTTAGCTGTAAGTATGTCAAGTGCCTTCAATTGCAGTGTATTTGCTACGGGTTCCAGTATAGAGGAATACTTCGTAATTAATGCTACTGATACAACAAATGAAGATCTGCACGCCACTGCATGCATTTGTTATGCATTTCTTCTTGTTGCTGCTTTACCCTCTTCAGCTAATGTATCTAATGCTTCAACAATATCGACGAAGTGATCTTTAAAAACACGGATGCTCTTGTAGTTCTCTGACCATCTAGTCTCACATAATTTAGGAATGATAGCAATAAGCTTGCGTCGTAAAACGGACTTGCGAAAAAATATGATAATTTCCTTGATAGTTCCAACGCAGTTTCGAATTTCAGGGATAACGTTTAAGTCGTTCACGACAATGAGTAGCTTGTGCGAGGAGCAATGGAAATACAAGCCTACATTGTATTTTTGCCTCAAGATCGCCTGCAAACCCCCTTCTTTCCCAGACATGGTGGAACATCTTTCGAAGCCTAACCCCAAACACTTATCAGCAAGGCTCGGATTTATATGCACGCTAAAGTTACAAAATATGCGCATATATATGCACACAAAATTGGTTAAATATGCACTTATTTATGTAAAATATGCCGTATTATATGTAAAATATGCAGCATTATATGGAAAATTGAAAAGTAAAAGTTGCAAATTATTAAAATTCTTTTTATTATTATTTACTATAATATTTATCTACAACAACAAACCCAGAAAAATACAATATTAAACTAATACTTAAAATTACGTAAAATTAAAAATAATATTAGATAAAATAATAATTATAGAATTAATGCTATGTAGGTATTTATTCTTTATGTTTGATACAATTCTAACTATTAATTATAATATGTTTCCCGAAAGAACCCAGAAGAAACGACAGCCTTTTGTCAGATAATATACATTTCGATTCATATAAAATGCACCACCCATTAAATATGTGGTAAATCGACCGATTCCCTCTGACAACATCCGCATTGTATACCTAGGTATTTCTTAGAACCTTTTAACTGGTCAGCTGATCACTAAACTGGGTCTAATTAGCTTGGTTTTCCTGGTTAAATTTTCATAAACAGGTAAACACCAATTCTTGGAAATTCCTAAAATCCAGCATGGTATAGTCGAAGCACCCCAAAAATTTTCAATTTTTAGAATTTAGTGAAGAAAAATGCTTCAATATGCATTTAAAGCAAATGTATGGAGCAAAACACTAAAATATGCAAAATATGCAAAATTAAAATGGTGTCAATTAAATGCATTTCATTAGACACAGATAGATACAAAAGCATTTAGTTGGCATATCGATACTTTAGAATATGCATTTTGCATAAAATCCGAACCTTGCTTATCAGGGTCTAGGTTGAAATTTGTCTGAACATCTTCAATGGCTTTAGCAATATTTTTGCCATCAAGCCCTTCAAGCTCTACAAACCGAAAAACTCTTTTTCGTTTGTGTTGGCGTTATCATCGAAGAAATATAATCCAATAGACAGCTGTTCTTTTCCCGAAATATCCGCTGTTTCGACAGTCAGAATGCTATGAACGTAAACTTCCTTAATCATGGTGAACATGTGTCCAACCACTGGTGATGCAATTTCCTCTTAAAGGTGTTTGGTATCTGTCGCAAAATCTTTGTTCTTCGAAGGTACCAGCCATTTTCCAGAAGTGATCGCATAGTGGTCGCATAGTGGTCGCATAGTGGTCGCCAGGCCGACGATATTTCCAATATCACCTTCATGACAACCGTCGTTTTCAGTTTTACCTTCACCGTCTGGCACCGTGGTTTGAACTATAAAAGAAAGTCTAGCAGTCGCAGTGTCTGAAGCAGAGGGTGTTTGTACTTCCTTGCCCTCATTGCTGCTGCTACTGCTGCTGTGCTGGTACTTTTCTTTCATTTTAAATTCACTGCAAAAAATAAAATATAACTTTTACTAAACGTTGGTGTGGACGCGGCATAACGAGGTAAGTAGGCTTCTGAAATATTCTCGTTGATGATCCGTCGTAAAATGAGACCAGATTATTCTAGCAAGCTCTTTGTTGCCACGAGCTAACTATACATCCATCTGTGAGAAGTCATAAGAACTACGACCTGTACGTGTATAATACCTGTAGAAGTTGTAGTTCTTATGACTTTTAACAGATGGTGCGAGGGTCTTTGGAGGGTCTTCGTAATTAGATTCTTTCAAAATGTTGACATACCAACAAACAACCTATTAAGCAATTTTTCAGAAATTCGTTATTTATAATTTTTCTGTTTTATTTTAAATTTTTTCTACATTGGAAGAGGGGGCAGCTGCCTCCCCTTGCCCCTCATTTATAAATATGATATTGATTTTGAAGGTTTTATTGTACTATATGGTCTGCCTCCTACCACACAAATTTTAAAGTTCAGTGTTTATTGCTTTTAATATACAGGCCGACCCAACTACAAGAGTCCGCCATAAATAACTTTATAAAAAAAACCAATTAAAAAATATCAACGAGCTGGCCAATAATAGTATGAAAGGGTTCATCGTTTACCATGTAAGTCATCTACATTAACCCCAAAATGTTAAATGACAAGGTGTGTCAACTGCTACTTTTTGAAAGGTTTTTCTGACCTTTGCATAATCTGAAAATGTTTTGCAATTTTGACGATTCGTTTTTGTGAAATGGCATTTTGAAGTTTTGCATGCGTATGGCAAGTGTTGAGTTACAAAATTTGAAAAAAATGTTCAGTTATTTTATTGAATGTTGAAAGTGGCCACAATCAACTGTCATACAATAGTACAATCATTTTCAAAGCAATTTCCTATATTATTAACAATTTCTGGCGTTAATGAACTCCCGATTCATTTGGCTTTTAATGCGCCCCGAGAATCTGGTTGAGTAGCACAGATTTTATTTTTTAGGTTACTCCACAAAATCTAGTTGTTGAATTAAGGTGACCTGGCTGGACACTCCACAGAACCTTCACCAAATCAACAGAAAAAAAAAACTTATCAATTTAGTTACTCTCATCTTATTTAAATAGTATTCAGACTTTTTACAAGAAGTCACATTTGATAATCCTTGACACTTCTTACAAACGGATAGAATTGAAAAACAAACACTGTATTATTTTCCTTCGTTGCTATATTAGATATTTTAATGTTTATTGTACAGAGAATGTGGCGGCCATTTATAACTTTGAATAAAACAGTCTTAATACTTTTTTGAAATTTTTTAATTTGAGGTTTCCCATACGCTACCTAAACTGCAAAATATAATTTCTAAAAAACGCATCTACAGAATTGCATAAAATTTGTAGATTGTGCAAAAAACAGAAAAACCATTCAAATGAACTTGACACCTCTTGTCATTTCAAATTTTGGGGTTGGTAGTGTTGTTAGGGGGGCGACGTATGGTAGATGACTTATATGGTAAAAGATATCCCCCTTCAAACATCTCGTTGACTTGTTTCGCTGATTTTTTCGAATTCGATTATTTACAAAGTTATTCAGGGCGGACTGTTTGGGACACGCTGTATATTCTAAAATGTCCTCTGTAATACGATCATATGTAAGGTACATTTGGTATGAGGGTTTTAGGAGCGTTTGCCATTATTTCTCAAGTCTCTACACTTCTTTCTGGTAACGCATCCCTTCCACAAAGCAATTATACAAACATGTTTAGGATTTCTTCGAGTTGCCCTTTGTCCCTATTATTAATGCAGGCTTCTATATGTCACATCCATTAAAATAATCACATTCAATGCATTTCAATTTTGCGAGCACAATCATTAACATATTATATTTTTCTATACAAATAACAGATCAACAACCCCCCGTATGGGGGAGGCCCTTGCCCAACAATGGGATGCTGCTGGCTAATAATAATAATAATAATACAAATAACTCCATTTTAACCGAGAATTAATACCAAAAACTTCGAAATTGTTTTAGAATACGCCTCATTAGAGGTGTAGAGAAATTCACTATTGATCTACAACTGAAATTTGAGGGTGTCATAGCCCATCAACTTTGATAAGAACAGTATTTACTGGAACCAAAATTTTAGTTCATTCCAGTATAAAATATGGCAGATAAAACATAAATTGTTCGCCATTTATGATAAAAAAGAAGGTTCTAATGCTTCTTTCATTAAGTTATAAATTATAATATTAGGAACAGTAATTTTTGGAGTTGTCCGTAACCATGAACTATTTTAAAAGTTGGTTTTATGAAATGTTCGGATTTCTACAATTTATATTATATAAAAATACACAATCGACCATCAAATTAGAAACAGTAAAAGTTCAACCTTATACGAGGGCAGCCGTTCAAGTTTTTACAAACGACCACTAGGTGGCGCTATTGAGATGTGTCATTTCTATTTTCGTAAAATTTGACATTTGTTATTGTGAAAACAGTGGCAGCTTAGAAATTGACCAAGTATGTAGTTTGTTTACAGTGAGCGTTTAAAAAATTTTGTGAAAAAATCGAAATTTCACGTGAAGGTTTTCATTGGATGATTTTTACGATTTTAGTAAAGGACTAACTCAACAACAATGTATAGCATCGCTTCGTTCAACCTTTGGTAATGAAGCAGCATCAAAGAAGACTGTTTACAATTGGTTTGCAGTATTTCGTCGTGATGATTTTCGTGAAGGTCGACCAAAATCGGTTGTTATTCCAAAAATATGGATACTGTGCGCATGATAGAAAAAGATCTGCATGTGACTTACAGTGAGATAGAGGCATCCTTAGGCATATCGAAGACTGCAGTACATTCCATTTTGTGTGAACATTTAGCTGTGAAAAAGATCTGTACCCGATGAAATCCGCAAGGCCCGTGTTAATTGGTGTAAGGAAATGCTCAAAAAATTCGACCGAGGAACTGCAAAATTCGTATACACCATCGTAACAGGTGACCGAACTTGTATATATTCGTATGAACCGGAAACTACGCAACAATCCACTGTTTGTTCCAAGATTAACCGAATCCCACAAAAGTTGTTCGTTCACGAAGCACTTCCAAGAAAATGATCGCTTGTTTCTTCAGTTGTACTGAACATGTAGCAACCATTCCTTTAGAGGATCGAAGAACAGTTAACGCTGAATGGTATACAACAATTTGGTTGCTATATGTCATCGACGAAATCAGGAAATACAACCGAAAACGCCGCATCATTTTTCATCATGACAATGACAGCTCTCACACAGCACACCAAACAATTGATTATTTGAAGGAGAAAAACATCGAATTAATGTCTCATTGTCCGTATTCACCTGATTAATCGCCTAACGACGTCTTTGTGTCCCCAAACATCAAACAAAAAATGCGTGGACTGCGATTTTCATCACCTCAAGATGCCGTTGAAGCCTTCAAAAACCATGTTTTTGAGATACCAACTTCAGAATAAAATAAATGTTCCTCGAATTGGTTTGAACGCATGTGAAAATGTATAAATTTTAAAGGCGAATATTTTGAAAAGCAATAAAATAATTCGTTACAAAAAAATGTTTTACGTTCCTAGTTGTTGTAAACACCACATAACCACTGATATTGTTGATGCCAAAATTGTTTACTATTTGTTGTTATTGTTTACAATTTTACTAACAATTTTACTACATTACTAACATTAGTAGGTATCTGCTTGTTTAAAATTCATTTCTTAATCAAGTAGTTTAAATACATAATACACTCAGTGACATGGAAATCGCAACACCAAGAAGAGGTAGGAATTTTTTGATCAAGCTTTGCAGAAACGTTTAACTACTAAAAGGTAGCAATTGATTAAAATTTCATTCATATGGATCAAGTGATAATGGCTTATCTGACAGTTCTTTCAGTTTTTTCTAACAATTTTATTAGGTGTATGTTTTGCGAGATTTTGTTCAGTACTTTATTGCTTTCGCTGTTGATAGTTTGCTTTGAGGGTGTGATCATGCCTAGAGTGCGCCAACGTGGAAGTTACCGTCAATTAAGCGAATTTGACAGAGGTCGTCTTGTTGGTTTGCGCGAAGGTGGTTTTTCGTTCAGAGAAATTGCAAATCGCCTTAACCGCAACCAATCCACCATCATGCGCTGCTATCAGGCATGGACTAGGAAGGGTTAGGAACGTCGCAGAAGAGGGACCGGGGGGCGAAGAAGGACAAATGAGGTGCAGGATCGCCATCTTCGACTTTTCGCAACAAGAGACCGATTATCCACTACCAGATCAATTGCCGATTAATGGTTAGCTAACGAAGGTCGTCCTGTAACCCTTCGCACGGTTTACGGCAGAACCAGAGCTTTCGGCTTGCAATCCTGGGCTCAACACCGACAGCAACGTTTGGAGTGGTGTAGGTTGCGACTGCAGTGGAACCTAGAGTGGCATAGGGTGGTGTTCAGTGATGAATCCCGATTCTGGTTGGGGATGCGTGATGGCCGTATGAGGGTCAGACGAAAACATGAGGAACGTCGCAATGTTGAATTTTCTATTGCGAGGCATGTGCATCAAACTGTAGAGATTATGGTATGGGGTGCTATAACGTATGAGAGTAGGTCCCGTTTGTTATTCATCCGAGGCAATATGAACGCCCACGATATGTGGATGACGTGGTAGAACCCCATATTCTTCCACTTATTCAGCAGTTGGAAGAATCACTTTTCCAGCAGGATAATGCCCGTCCCCATATTGCAAGACGTTCTATGGACCGATTTGCAGAGGATAATGTCAATATCTTGCCATGGCCACCCCGATCTCTCGATTTTTTGTCCATCGAACATGTTTGGGACATTATGGGGAGAAGACTAAGGAACTTGCTGCATCCTCCGCAGACGCTGCAAGCTCTACAGCATGAATTACAGGTTGCTTGGGACACAATACCTCAAGAGGAAATCGACAATCTTCTAGAATCGATGCCACGAAGAGTGGGGGAGTGTGTAACCAATAGGGGGGGGGGCAACCATTATTAATAAAAATTATGTTTATATTTTATTCTTTTTCTTAAAAATTTTAATCAATTGCTACCTTTTAGTAGTTAAACGTTTCTGCCAAGTTTGGTAAAGAAATGCCTACCCCTTCTTGGTGTTGCGATTTCCATGTAACTGAGTATACATAAACTTGATTTCCCTAAAACGCAACTCTGGTTTACCAAATAAACTTGAGTGAAATTCATATGCTTTTAAATTTCTGTAAAAATCAGACAGTGCAAGCTGGTGTGGACGTACGTACAATAGCAATCATTTTTACTATTTTAATCTAGAGTGATGCGTATTTATAAAGCCTTGAAATAGTTTCAACTACAGCTTCACTACTAATGACGGCTGTGCTAAAAGAATAGAACGTTTGTTTAATTATTCTATTTGTTTTTATTTACGTTGATATACATATTATTATATAATTAATATAAAATTAAAGTGGAATTATATAAATTGGAACAATTAGCGGAAAGGCCTCATCATTTGCTTCATTGTACATAAGCGCCTCGACTTCAAATACTTCTTAGCTTTATGCCATCTAAGATGACTAGTAATTATGCACCATCACTCTGGAATAGATGAATAAATGTCAGTCCTTGTCATTGCACGACTGGTGAATGTAAGCGCCAAACATGTAATGATTTCACAAATTGAAAAGGTTTGTTAAGAAGGTGTTTCGTAGAGCTCAATTAAATTAATTACCGTTAGGTTAAGATGATGATCGTTAACTGACATTAAAATTGCAGCGTAAGGTAACTCTTAAAACATGCTTTCACTGTAATCTTTTTACTTTTCATGACATTGGTTTACTTCTTCCGTTTGTCTAAATCTAAATGATATCATTTAAATGTGACTATTGCTGTTGATGTAATTGCACTTACATAAAGCGTCAATTAATATTAATTAATATTAAAGTACCTAGTAGCATTTATTTTTATAGTAGGGTTTTCAATATACTTATAAATATAATAATAATAATAATAATAATAATAATAATAATAATAATAATAATAATAATAAAAGTTTTTATTTCACAATGGTACATCAGAAACAAATATATATATTAAGTATAAACAAGGCCCATATAATTGTACCATTGGAAAACAAGGGCGCTATTCAGAGTCAGACCAAGTCTGCCCTTCCATAGAAACCCAGAAAGAAAAAAAAATTATTAAGGGAAAGAAAACATGTTACCTAGATCTAATGAATAACTTCAAAAACTAATACTAATTACATTTCGAGTTCACTGATAATTTCTCATTTAATAATTTAATAAAATGCAAATAAGTAAATAAATAAGTAGGTGCAGGTTCGAGTTCAACAACTACTGCTGTCAGACTGTTGACGCATTAGTATTTTGCTGTACTGTTTTTTAAAGCAGGATAGTGATAACGCCTGTGATTCAGGAGAGAAAATGTTATATACTTTTGACACTTGATAACTAAAGCCACGTTCGAAAATCGCCGTTTTATGCGGTGGTAGTGTAATAATCCCTTTGAATCGAATATTTAGGTTCTGAACATCTTCTCTAAATGTAATTTTACGGTATAAATATGAAGGCTTTTCTCAGTTATAGGTAATTTTATGAAAGAATGAAGCACGTAGCAATTTCCTCCTATTAGCCATCGAGAGCCAGCCCAATTCAGTTAATTTATACGAAACATGTTCGAATTTTCTGATACCAAATATTAGCCTCAAGCAAGAATTTTGAATTTTTTGAATTTTTGTGCTATATCATATGTAAGGGATGAACCATAGATTTGACCCCCAAATACAAAATGAGAAAGAACTAACGTTTCACACAATAAAGTTTTAATACGAATACTCAAGTACCTATTGTCTATGCGGATAGATGAGTCTCAGACTTGAATATGCTTTTTTTAAACAATTAGATACATGAGATTTGAATCTCAAACTGCTATCAAGGATTATTCCAAGATTGCGGGCATCAACATCTAAGTTCACTCTGTCTTCTAAAAACACCAAATCTTTACGTTTTCCAAAGAGCAATAGAACTGATTTTTTTGGGTTAAGTTTGAGACAGTACTTCTTGGATATATCCGAAATATTAACCAAAGTCTTGATTTATATTCATCAATGCACGCTGATGATCACTAACAGAAAAGGAATAATACAGTTGAGTATCATGAAGACTCATTCTTCCTACATTTCCCTCCTGCGTATCATGTTTTTTTTTATATTTCGTTTCCTTTATTTTTTATATTAATGAAACACCCTACACATGGTTACATTTGTGCAATTTGCGGACTGTGACTGTAACTGACTTTATAGTGAAATACACTAGTTTTGGTTTTTTAGGTGGTAAAATTACATTTGAAGGAGATTGCTTGGTGCTTGTAATGTAATTTTCCAAGAACCGTTTCATAAAATAACATTTATACGATAGGGAGCAGAAACTGCATTTTGAGGAATCATCATGAATGCGGTTTTAAATACTTACAATGGAAAAATAACATTTATATAAATTAATAGTTTCTAAGGGGTGAGAAGTGGTTTATATGGGATAGAGATAGTGCAAAACCTAAGATTTCTAGAAATTTACTATGTGTTAGAAATTGCAACAATTTTACAATGAACAATTCCTCTCTAATTTAATGAATTCTAATAATTGCTAATATTTGTTATTGTTTCGTATTTTTAAATAACATATGAATGCCAACTCTCCGAGGTTAGACAGTGGATTTTAATTAATTAAATATCCACGCTGGTTGTTCTAAATACTATGCTACAAACATACTTAAATAAAAATTACTTTTTTGGAGGTGAAAAGCACAGTTTAAGGATTAAAGCGCCCTTTCGTGTGATTTTAATTATTTTATACTAGGTTGCGAAATATGACACTTGTACAAATTAACCAGATGATACAAATCACTGTTAAGCTAAATAATAATTTTATGATAACTGGCTTCAATCTAAGCTAGCGGTCGATAGTATTGCTGATATTTGTTATTGATCAGTATTTTTAAATAACATTTCTACGAATGCTAACTTTTTAAAATCCAGATGTGCATTTTAAGGAATGAAATAAGCTGTAGGATTTAAATAATACTTAAAATCATCGTTTATTCTAATTTTTGCATTTGCGGAAGTGAGATGGTTTTATTGTGTTATTACAAAGTGCGAGAAATAACATTTGCTGAAATTTGATAGGACGTGTTACAAATCACCAATAAAGGTAATGATACTTTTATAATGAATTGCTTCTAGGTGTTCTAGCGGTATCCAATTTTTGCTGATATTTATTATTGGCTAGTATTGTTATAGGTTTCAGGTTTGCCGAATGAAATGACATCCTGCATTGATCATAACTACATAGGCTCTGGCTAGTCGGTGGTTAGACAGTTCGCATTCGATATAGGTACGAAATTGTACACTATTGTTAGTTATTTCACTAACTTACTATTACAAAATGAACTACGTCGATTGTAACTATGCGTAACTGCTTACTAATTACATAAATGTTTATTGATTCGACAAGGCCCTACCCAATATTTATTTTATGAGGTTAGGAACGATAACACAGGCCACACACGCACACACCATAAAAAACTTTTTTAATGATTTTACCTGATTCTTATGTTTTTGGGTGTGTTGAGTCCGAAAATAATAATAAAAATGGCATATCATCCACCATTTTTTCACATTTGAATATACGAAATATGAGAAATTCATTTTTATCTAATATCTGTGCATTTTTAATATACTAAAACATACAGGAAATCTAAATGTAATTAGGTTGGCAGTGTTGACAATACTGCTCTTTGTTTCCCCGTTTTGTTCGCTTACAGCTGTTTGTTTTCTTTCAGTCAACATCACCTCACTTTTCAGTTGTTTGCCAATGTGCTCCGAGTATGGCTAACCGTGGGTGTAAAAATTGTCCTAACAGTTTTGGTTATATATGTGGTGATTTTGTAGTTAAACAACATCAACGAGACATTACAGACTTTGATAAAAAA
Source organism: Limonius californicus (assembly GCA_014611495.1). Classification (NCBI taxonomy): domain Eukaryota; kingdom Metazoa; phylum Arthropoda; class Insecta; order Coleoptera; family Elateridae; genus Limonius; species Limonius californicus. The sequence goes on along the minus strand of JABXWE010057509.1, from coordinate 1,049 downwards.
GTGTACTTTGCATATTTTGGTGTAAAACTCGGTGATCAAGAAAACATTGGGTTCCACACAAGGTTTGCTATGTTTGTGTTGAAGACCTTAGAAAATGGTCTAAAAAACCAAAGACAGCTTTTAGATTTGCAGTACCCATGGCATGGAGAGAACAAAAAAGTCATTCAGACGATTGATATTTATGTAGCATTGATGTTACTGGATATAACTCAAAAAACAAGAAAATAATTTCTCCAGAAAATTTAGCACCTAAGTTGTTTACACAGGCTGAGTTAAATGATTTGGTAAGAGATTTGGGTTTGACTAAAGAAAAAGCAAAATTGCTTGGCTCTAGGCTAAAAGAAAAACATTTGTTGGCATCTGGAACATCTATTCACCATTATAGAACAAAAGATCAGCAGTTCGCTAAGTTTTTTAAGCAGGAAGAGGATTTGGTTTACTGGCACAATATTTGTGGTGTAATGAATGAATTTGGAATCCAGTACAACAACGAAGATTGGAGGCTTTTTATAGACTCATCAAAAACAAGTTTAAAAGCTGTTCTTTTAAACAATGGAAATACTTATGCTCCACTGCCTGTGGCTCATTCAGTCCATATGATAGAAACTTACGAAAATCTAGACATAATTTTACAGAAAATTAACTATCTTGCTCACGATTGGATGTTATGTGGAGATTTGAAAATTGTTTGCATGGTCCTTGGCCAACAAAAGGCATTTACTAAGTTTCCATGTTTTATATGTGAGTGGAACAGCAGAGCAAGGGATCAACACTGGTTCACAAAACATTGGCCTGCAAGAAAATCCTTAACACCTGGAGAGAAGAACATTTTGCATAAAACTATAGTAGATTTAAAAAAGATTCTTCTACCACCTCTTCACATTAAACTAGGATTAATGAAACGAAACAGTTCATAAAAAAGCCTTGCCTAAAGATGGTGAATGTTTTAAGTATTTATGAGAGAAGTTTCCTCATTTATCGGAAGCCAAACTGAAAGAAGGGGTTTTTATTGGGCCTGACATTCGTAAAATGATGTTAGATTACAACTT
>JABXWE010057508.1:0-20033 GCA_014611495.1 Limonius californicus | reverse complement strand
ATGCGACACACTGTATATATATATATATATATATATATATATATATAGAAACAAATAAAACGATTATCCATTAAAAAGTACTCTAGGATGTTATAAACATTATACTGTGCTTACGTATTTTATGTCTATAAATAATATGAAGAAATACTTCAGTAGTGAGTAACTAAATACCATTGTTATCTTTTAGGTGTTGCAGATGACTAAGGTAGTGACGAAATGTGCATCAAAGCGAATTTGTAGGAAGAGGAAATAGGTAGTGTGGGTTTCATTTGACATAATTTCTTCTCTATGTTTATAGTAACCTTCATAGTTTTTTTGATTAATGATTATTAGGAAACTCACCTACTTCAAAGGTGTGCCTCCTGCCTATGGATGGTTTTGCAATAAAACTAAATGTTGCGAATTTATGACGTTGTCTTCTAAAGCATATTTAATTATGACAATAAACTTGAAATTCCTGAAACTAGCGATGTTTACAACTGGAGGTTTCTTCTTTCGGCTGTCGCTCAAAATAGTGTTTTTAAGAAAGTATTGCGAAAGTGAGAAAACGTGATGACATGCTTACTACACACATTTTCATAAAAAAATATTTAAGGTCATGGGCAAAGAGGCGTGAATGCTGTGTATAACGGCAAAAATATGGACCTAAGCCGATATTTCCGAAAATAAAACTCTTTACTTATATATTATGCCGGATATCTCTATAAAGGTTTGTAATATCTTGCCCTACAAGACAGAAAATGTTTGGAATGTTATTATTATGCTAAACAATTTTTAATAATCTCATTTTAATTTCAGGACTTTTATAGAAAGTAATAAAAGATATAAATAAAAATTTGATTAGAGTAGGCAATTCTATTAAAATTTTAATCGGAGATTCAATTTTCTGAACTTTTTTGGAATATATCGTGTACCGCAATTAGGATTTTGGACTATACTCCCTAGTCCCGAGATAAAGTTTACTTATCCCAAACGTCTTAATATGACGAGAATATACACACTTTAACAAACAGCTGATTATACTATATTAAAGTCAAATAATTACGAAAATAACAATAAGTAGATGTACTCGCTTGCGAAATCAACTTTGGGTTGACATAATAGCTTAGCGGTAATAGTTTTGTTTTTCGCACAAGCTCTCGCGTTGAAATCCTAATGAGCGCTGGCTTTCGTAACTGTTTCTGTATTATCTCAAAGCAAGGGAAACGTAGTAGTTTTCATAAAATATTTATAAATTCAATTTCACAGTTGAAAGAATCGTAGACGTAGTTATAGATTTTTAGATACTTTGTATAGTAGAAGAAAATGAACATTGAAATAAAATTAAATAACGTTTTACGTGTCTCTTGATAAAGTTTGTCAATCTCGACAATTTTAAATAACCAGAATACGTTTTTACTCCACCTGTTATACGTTGATTTTCATTGTTTTAACAACCAACTGATTAAATTAGATTAAAATGAAGTAGTGTTGAAAATTAAAAGAAGTGGATGTCAGCGTTTGAAAAAACAGCTGTATGCTGCCATGGTAGCTTAGCGGTAACAGTCTGGATTTTTTGCACCGAAGGTCTGGCGTTGAAATCCCAATCTGTGCTCACGACTTTCATAACTATTTCTGCATTTAAAAGGCGGGTAATAATAAATAGTATAATTTTAATATTAATATTGTATTACTACAATTTCTAACGAACTGCAATTAAAGAAAATAAAATGGCTCAATCATAGTAGAATAAATAGATAAAATTTTCAGAGCTGTATGAATTGTAAGCACGTAGCTGAAAGTCACAAATTATACCGACCCTTTGTAATAGAAAAACTGCGGACTAAAAATAAACATTTAATTCGACTAAAATAATAATTCTCATTTTTAAGTAATAACTTTGTGTATCCCTTGATAGGTATAGGTTTCTTACCCCAAAAACCTTAAATAACGAGAATACATTTTTTTGTATCAGCTGGTACATGTGTATTTGGATTGTTCTAACAACCAACTGATTAAATTGAATTAAAATTTACTAATTTTGAATATTACAATATGTAGACGTACGCGCTTGCGAAATCAGCTGTATATGGTCATAACAGCTTGCCGGTAACAGTCCTGTTTTTCTATTGAAGTTCTGGTGTTCAAATCCTAATGAGCGCATTACTATTGCTGTATTTTTTAAATAAACAGCTTCAAATTCTTTAAATGGTATACCTAGTATATTTTTAATATTATTACTGCATTACTGCAATTTTTAAGAAGTAGCCATCAAATAGAATAAAATGGGCCAAACATAAAATGATATATATTTTGTATAGTAGAATACAACTAGAAACTAAAAATAAACATTTAATTAGAATGCAGTAATAACTCACTTATTTAAAACAATATCTTTGTATGTCCCTGAATAAAGTTTGCCAATCTGGACCATCTTTAATATCTACAATACATTTTTATAGTACCTGGTAAATGTTTATATGAATTGTTTTGACAGCCAATTGATTAAATTTAATTAAAATTTAGTAATTTTGAAGATTACCAGATGTAGATGTATGCGCTTGCGAACTCACCTTAGCTTAGATGTAACAGTATTGTTTTTTGTATTCAAATTCTGGCGTTGCAATCCCAATGAGCGCATTGCTATTTCTGTATTTTTTTTAAATAAAGAGCGTAAAATTTTGTAAAGTTTATATTTAAAATTTCATACTGCAATATATAACAATTACCGATTAAACAAACATAAAATTATAAATACGGAAAAATATCATAGTTGAAAGGATTGTAGCCACATAATTGACAGAGAGATTACAACAATATTTTGTATAGTAAAATACAGCTACAAACTACAAATAAACATTTAATTATAACACAATTATAATTAACTTTTTAAATATAATACCTTTGTGTGTTCCTGAACAAAGTCTGCCAATCTGGCCCACCTTAAATATGCATTTTTATATCACTTGGTACATGTTTATTTGAGTTGTTTTAACAAACAATTGATAAATTAAATTAAAATTTAGTAATTTTGAGGATTACAATATGCAGATATACGCGCTTGCGAAATTAACTGTGTGCTGTCATAATAGCTTAGCGATAACAGTTTCGTTTTTTTGTATTCAAGTTCTGTCGTTGAAATCTCAATTAGCGCATTACTATTTCTGTATTTTTTAAATAAACATTTTTTAAATGGTATATTTCTAATTTTATTACTACATTGCTGCAATTTGTAACAAGCAGCGATTAATAGAATGAAATGGGTCAAACATGATACAATGATAAATATTTTGTATAGCAGAATACTACCAGATACGAAAAATAAATATTTAATTATATAAATACATATATTTACAGGTTTGTAATATACATTACAACACATATACGTGTATTACAATACAGCCGTCTGCCTGTTTCCCGTCTCCAAACCTCTCTGTCCAGCGCTTGGTCTTCTTCCAGGTTCCTCTCATCCATAGCTCCCCGAATACCCTAATTCCACAATCGGCGTGGTCTTCCCCGTTTTTTCTTTCTCGGTGGCGCCCACCAAAGATCTTCATAGGCCACCTATCCTCCTCCATCCTCATTAAGTGTCCGAACCATTTCAACGCTCCTCGTTCAATTCTATCCACAACTGATTCTGGTGCCTGCACTCTATGTCTTATTTTCTCATTTGTCACCCTGTCCCGTCTCGATACCTTCGCACTCCTTGGAAGAAAGTCCATTTGAACTGAATTTTAGTCTACGCTTCATTTCCGCTGTTAACGCACAAACCTCACTGCCATAACATAGCACTGACTACCATTGTTTCTCCTATTCGTTTTTTGTATTCTTTTCGAAATATTATTGCCCCAGCAGAGAGATTTTAAACATCCTATTATTTTCCTACTCTGCAATATTCTGGTTTTGATTTCTTCTTGTCCCAGACCTTTACCATTAATCGTAGTTGCAAGGTATTTAAACTTTTCCACTTGCCTTACTGTTACATTAATGTTTATTAAGACCGTATTGGCCTTCGGAGTTAACCACTGTATATTCCGTTTTCTTTAAACTTACACTTAAGCCCCATTCCTCACAATATTGTTATAGTTTTTAATCATATATTCTAAGTCTAAAGCATCTTGCCCTATAACCACTTTTTCGTCTGCAAAATGTAAGGAGAATAGGTTCTGGTCGTTAACTCGGGCCCCCCCCATACCCCCAACTTTAACTTTCCATTTTCTGAGGACTATTTCAATGTATATATATATATATTAAATAATAGAGGAGACAAACTACACCCTTGTCTGAGGTCTTTAGCCGTTTTAAATTGAATTAGACAGTTTTTCGCCTGCTTTGACGTACGGCAAGGTTATATTTATAAAGTTCCTTTATAAGATTGGTCAATTCAGTGCTAACTCCTATCTCTTCTACAGCTTCCCATAATTTCTTCCTTGGGACCGAGTCATGTGCCTTTTCTAGATCTATAAAGTCTAGATGTATTTCTTCCCCCTTGGTACTCATTTTTCCTAATAGTTATTGGAGTACGAAAAGATTGTCTATACACAAACGACCGGAGGTAAAGAAACTTTGGTCTGCTAAAAAGGCTACTGAATGTGCTGGTCACGCTTATTGCTCTATAACACCCTGGATCCTTTCTATTTCCTTCCTTAAATAAGGACGTTATGTGAGAGATCTTCCATTCTTGAGGAATTTGAATCTTCCTACAACAGTTATTCATTAATGCCCAGATTTAATTTAGTTAAAATACAATAATAATTCACTTATTTGAAATAGTATTCTTGCGTCTATTGTACGAGCTTGCGAAATTAGTTATGCATTGCCATAATAGCCTAGCGGAAAGTGTCTTTTTTAGTAGATTCAACTGAGCTCTGGCGCTGACAGACCACTTAGTACTAAGGTTTTTTTTTTATTATTGGTCGTGTTGTAAATACAACATCTAGTTTTTTTTTATTATAAATAAAATATTTTAAATTTTATGTCCACGATTTTCAATGATTTACGTTTACACAGAATGAATTGAAATAAATTAAAATTATCTTATTGTATTCAAAAAAATAAGAAACTTAAAACTATAGAAGCCGTCAGAATACAAAAGCCAAGTTAATATCGGCCACGCACCGCTAATGTAGCAAGCGCGTATATTAACTTATTTCTAATGTAAATATTTTACTAAATTATTAATACAATACCGATATTTTAATGATAAGTTTTAAAAAATATCCGTTGTACATTGTAGAATTGAATGGTTTTGCAAACCTGCATTTTGATATAAGCCTTGTTTTATTTCAAAATGTAGGCTACTTGTAGCCTTTAACCGCAATAATCGCTGAATAGCATGACCACTCTATAACATTGCCTTAACGCTGTTGGTTTCCTTAAACTTATCTTTATTTTTTTACAAATCCAGCAAATGAAAATGTTTTATGCAATACAGCATTTTCGAATTATTACCGTATATTTCATTGCCATTCTCTGTAATTAACTAGTACCTGTAAAAATCGGTAATTAAAGACATGGCCATAAATAGAAAAGGAAAACCACTTGTTGCGTAGATGTTGCACACATACTAATAAAAACGACACCGGAGTGTTAGCGTCCAAACCTGATTTTTTCTAGGTTAAACCGCATTTTTGAAATTTCACGATGCAGGGAACTTATAACGAGAAACACTGCTATTTTAGAAGTTAAAAAGTAATGATGTTTGAGGTACAAATATGGCAGTATTGTTTCGCACATGTAATTGCACCAAAGAATGAATGGCAACTTATAAAATTTCAAAATGATGTAACTGTTGTATTAGTTCAATTTTACTTTGGTTACAGTAATAATACGTCTTATTGTAAAATATAAATAAATACTATTTATAGAATAGAAATTGACTTTATTATGTCATTCAAATTCTTTAATGTATTTAGGCGAGGCTATATCTATGGACTGTTGTATAGACAGTGCACATGCACACATGTACTGTACTGTTTCCGAAATTAGAATATAGCATTATATATAAAAGTAGTTGTAAGTAGTACCGTTAAAGTTAGGTCACCGGTGGCTATTTTGTCAATGTTTGCATTTTCTGCATAATAAAATGAACTGTCTTGGCTATAATACATTCGAATCATGATTAATCTAGTACCGCTATTTTCCGTCGTATTTTAAAATTATTTTGATAAGAATCTTGCAGAGACCGTGGCGGTAAAATTTTGTACAGAAATGTTGAAACGGACGCCATAAACACGAAATAGTTCGAAATGGACTACATAACAGTATACTTCCAGAGTTTCCCAGCAAATTAAACGGTTTTGCTATGAATGTAAACTATTCTACTTTTAGTATACAGTGATATCAACAATGATTGGAAAAGCACTAGACTAAGATTAAGTCCTCTCTTTATCAACAATACGTTCCAATTCGTCTGCCAACCTCTTCTTTATCAATACTTGCACATCCTTCGAGCCCATTAGCAGTGCGTACGCATTTTGCGTATAAACGATGATTTTCATTTCTTTCAGTTTATATTCCTTGTTTCGTTTTAATAATCAAACGCATTAATAGATTTTTTCATGTAAAAATGTCGTAATCGGCCGCTGTATAAGGTAGGAGAATTAAATTGTATAGTTTTCCTTCGAATACCTAAGCATATTTAACGTTTAATATCAGGTTAGAATGGTATTCGCAGTAGAGCACTATAAATTAATTTTGATTATTATTGATGCTGAAAACATGTGCGGGGCAGTACTCCCATCAATGTTACTTGAATCAGTTCGAAGCAGCTATGAATGTTTTAGGCAACACGTACATCGTATTGTTCAACGGCACCATGAAACGGGCAGCGTTTATATAGAAAAGCTTAAAGACAGGGCATCCCTGCTTGCGGACGGTCCTGTAGCGGATATTCATTAACAGATGGATCTGTACCAACAATTCATTAAGACGTTTGGCTCGTCAACCAGATAAGGAACGTATTGTTTTTCTTGTAACTCAGTTACTGAACATATACAGTGCAGATCCTTCATACTGTTCATGCCAACAAGATTGCAAAAAGTACTGCATACACACCCATACAAATTTCGGTGCGGAGATAGTTCGGCGCGAAGACTCTTTGGCGCGATGGCTTTTCGGCGCAAGGACGTTGTTACGGGCCAATCGAGCTTTTCCGACGACCTGTAACCAGATAGATTGAAAACGGCCTACAGCTTAGCTCAGAGGAGTAGGGGGAGTTCTTGCAAATCGCTTACGGCAGGAAATCCTTAGTTGTGTACAGGGTAAGTCAAAATAAGTGGGCGCCACCTTCCAAATCCAGCTGATTGTAGGTCCTCGTGGAAAGCCGAGAAGCCGACAGCTTACGGGAATGGAACTCACTTTTATTGTGCCTCCTCTTATATATTTGGAGCTTGCAAAATTCGTACACAAACAAGTACAAAAGACACTATAAGAGGCAGTAAATTTTTAACGCACATATAATTAAATTGTTAAAAATGACAGTACAGGAAAATGACAACAAGTGATAACGCTATAAGTTCGGATTACACATTTTAAATTTTTGAACGTTCAGACAAAAAAACTCGCCTCCACTGTTGCAACAATATTTACGTTTTTCATACAGCTTCGTACACCAAGGACGCTGAAGTTCACAAGAATAAAACAGAATATAATTTGGTAGTTTTATAATTAACAACTAACACCACATATGGCGACTGAAGCTCGTCGTTCTATTTACATGAAGGTAAAATTTGAAGTTTGCAAGTTAACGCGAGCAAAAAGGTTTCTTTTACACTACACAAAACTGGTTTTTTACCTTGAATTCCGAAGGAGGCAGGTACAATTCCGGAGAAGGCAGGCACAATTCCGGGGAGTAGTTAAACAGGATGATGCAAAAAAAATCCACAAGTACGCCCCCGTAGACTGTATTGAATGAAGTCACCAGCCAGGGGCCCGGAACTTTGATGCGTTCTTCGCACCGGCGGTAGCTGCAGAGGGATGGGAGATGGTCTCGAAAATTAATCCGCACAGAGGCGATCGGTCAATTCACAAATAATTGCCTTTACCGGGGTTGAATCCAGTGTTTCCTTTAAATCCGGCAGTAGCCGATGGTCCGTTTATACCCCTTGGTAAAACAGCGAGCCTAAATTCACACAAACAGACACCCCTCGAAAAAAACCCAAAAGCCGCCCCTGCAGCACATCTTAATTACGGTCCCCGTGGATGGACTTGAGCGACCTGAGCCATTCAGAGATGTTAAACTGACTGACTGTAAAAACGCAACACGACCCTTTATTCCCCCAAAAAAGATTGCACTATATTTCGGAATGAGATGAAATGTTCCAGAATAAGGAACACGTGAGTCCTCGAAAGTGTGCCAGGTAAAGCGCGAGAAAAACAACATTCGGCAATTTTGAGCCTACAAAGGGACCTGTCAACATAACTCAATTTTAGAAAGATGTGAAACAATTCCGCAGTTATACATCCATCTTATAAATTGTAAGATAATACATGCAGATAGTCTATTATATCTCTGTTTGCAAAATCACAACCTATTGTTTTTATGCGCGCCACATCACTTCTGACACTCCTTCTATTATATCAAAATATAGTAAAATTTATGTTTGGATATCAAGGCCTTTGCGCCGAAACTTCCTCGCGCCGGAACTTTGCCGTGCCGAATATTCCTCGCGCCGAATCAGTCGCGCCGAAGTGTACCATTCCGACTTCTAATAATTTTTCAGTCTCATTGGATTAGATCTAGTAAATAGAAGTCTCGGATTCAAATACTGTTTATAAAATTTGTGTTATGCAGTTTCCACGCAAGTTCCGCAGTTAAATAGCTATTGATATAGGCCAATTATTTATCAGATCCCATCAGTCTATTAGCGATGCTCTCCAAAGTTTTACAAAAAATACTACTCAAACCAGTAGTTCCTATAATCGACGAACATCAGCTCATACCTTCACATCAATTTGGTTTTACAAAGTGCGAAGAAACGATCTAACACATTTTTGAAGAAAAACGCTACTTGTCAGCCGTATGTGTAGACATTAGTCAATCGTTGGATAAAGTTTAGTATACAGGCTAATTTTATAAACTTAAGTGTGCTTCTCCACATCCAGTGTACTCTTTATTAAAGTCCGATCTCACCGACAGAACACTCTTAGTTAAATAAGAAGAAGCCTACACCGAATTATAGCCAGTATTATCTGGAGTCCCACAGGGAAGTATCGTTGGGCCTATGTTATACTCCGTATAAACGGCTGACTTACCGGAAATGATACAAACAATGATTGCCACTTATGCTGACGACGCAACAATTTTAGTGTTGCATGAAAACCCTACTGAAGCCTCACGAAAACTGCACACGCATTTAAACCTCATCGAAGAATGAATAAGAGCTGCAGAATCAAGGCTAACGTGCCAAACAGGCTATTACATGCTGATCTAGGTATAACAACAGTACGGGGAGAAATAGCAAACATCAGTCTAAAATTCAAAGACAAGATAATAGTACACGCAAATGAAAAGGCAAACATATTGTTTAATGATGAAGAATAGACGAGAACACTGAAAAGGTTTAAACCAGCCGACCTAATGACCCGTTTCACGTAAATATAACAAGACTCAGTCATATTTCATATAGATTCTTAGAGAATGCTCACTAGAGCATAATTCTCCATGATATGTATTTTCTAGGTGTGAGATTTTAGATTACGTATCACATAAGATGTACCTATAGTCCGCAAAACGGACAGATTGTGCATATGAAAAGATTAAAAAAAATTAGAAGGTACAGTTTAAAGTAGAACCTAAACTAAAATTTAAAAAATGTATCTCCCTCGCAAGAAGGATAATCTGAGACTTCTATTCATAACACATTCGCCTGTTCTATGTGGTCAAAAAATAATAAAAGAAAGACATTGGCATTAGAACGACACACACACAGCTTAAAAATATGTTTTGAATCGTTGCATAATTTGAATTAAAAAAATAGTTTCCTTTTCTTAAAACCAAATCAATAACAGATAATAGTTTACGTTCGTATTCAAAGTATTCTGGGCGTACTACGGAATCTGAACAAATATAATGTCTTATAATAAAGTTCGTGAGAAACCGTGTATATGGTCTAATCATTCTAACGATTGTAAGATAACAGAAAACAACATTGCTTATTGTTTTAACGGCTTAAACAAAAACAGTATTTTGTGCTATCATGAATGCGCAACTGAGAACTTTAATTATTAGTAATTACCTGCATGAATGTGATCGCCGTGCTTGTTGTTAAAGAAAAAACCTTTGTTACGTCTAAATAGTATCTAGCATTTGAAGCTCTATTAATACCACGATTACGAAAGCGCTTTTGGAACCATAAGTTTCTAAATATAATTTAAACGGTTAGATGATCGCGGGTGCACAAACTAATTTAGGTAATACCACGTACTAATTAAAAAAATAATTAGCAGTGGTTTTCTTACGTGTAGTTCTCTAAATAACTTAGCATGACATATGGGTTAGAATTCTGAAATAATTATTAAAACCGTGTAAAAATGTGTTTTCAAAACTAAGCGAACCAATTATTATGTAAGGTGAAAATAAGGCAAGGAAGGCGAGTATATTTAACTTTAATTAGCAATTATATCAACGCGTATATCAACTGTAAAACTTACACTGTGAAAACACGCCAATAGTTAACGTTATTAGAAGAACAGAAAATTTATCATACGCTAATGTTAATTATTACCTTCTAGCTTTATTATTTTTTAATAAAAGTTCTAATTTATATAATTACCAGTAATACAAGTTAAAATGTTCTTGATGACGTATTTTAGTTAGACAATGTTAAATTATCCTTTAATTATCTGCTGAGTTGCAAGAGACCTGCAGTAATAAATTTAATTGACATTTAACCTCGTAACTGCATTTAAATACATTTTTCATATCAAAATGTCAGTGAACAACGGATTACGCATTCAGCTATAATATGAAGTAATATCGTTTAATTCCGGTGTCCTTCACATATCCAATAGAACATACTAATGGATGGCTTCGACATCTGATTAATCAATCGAATAGCAGCGGAAATATTGAAATCAAATAAAAATTTCTTAAGAATATTAGAAGAAATATAAAAATTAATATAATTAACATAAAACCCATAGACTAACTAAAGATACATTAATTGTGTTTGTATTTCGATTAAAATTTCTTAATTTTTTTGCAGCGTGCCATTACTTTCTTAGATTTACAGAAGAAATCAGTCAATTAATGATAAATGTTTAGTCAACGTGATTACAGTGGATGTAATTTTTAGAAAATATGTGATGTGTAAAGTTTCATTTTATGGTTATTAGAAATTGCACAAACATAATGCATGATCTATTTTCATTTAACCGAGTATTACCAAGTCGTTTATAATTGCTTGTAGGTCCATTAGGCCTTTCCAATGTACTTAAATTATTTGTACTTCTTAATGTGCAAATATCACATGTAATCCTTATGCTCTTCACTAAAGGAATGGCATCTCAACATACTCCCAAGCCTTTAGTTGCGCCAGATACCTATTGCCGACAGTAATGAGGGATGGGTTTAGGATAGGTAAGTGCAGGTGTGAGAAAGGAAGTGTTGAAATTCGCGCAGACTTGTATGATTCACTCTGCGGAATAATTAAGAAGATGTGGTAGAGTAATTCTTTAGAGTGCTATGTTGGTGGTTTCGTATGGGATATTACTTCATGAATTAAAAACTACTGCACAGTTTTATAGCTTAGGTATTTTGAAGCAGACTAGAATAAACATTATTACTTCCCGTACTGAACGTATAAGTAAGCGAAAATATCCGCATGAGAAATCAAAAGTGGCTTCTAAAAAGTGTCTCTGTAAAGGTTGATCCGATTTTGATGCAAGTTGATATCTAGGGGGCTATTAAACATTGACGAAAACAGTAGCGTATTAAATAGGAATCTGGAATTAGAAGCGGAAGTTATACAGGCTACATATTTTCAAGTAGAAACATTCGCTAAACTGTAATATACAGAAAAATTATTATAAACAGTTCTAATATGAGGATTGTTCAACATACCCCGCCTTCAAAACACATGCAATGATTCAAACGACGTTTGTTAATGTAGTAGTGTTCGTAAGCAACACATTAATAAGTTTCTGGAGTTTGAATTTGACTCTGAATTTTAAAACTTCAATTTTGAAATTTCGTTTGTTGGTCGAAAATCCGTCCAAGTTTGATCAGCGTGCGGTACTTCAATTTTTATTCGCTGAGGGTGTGCAACCATTGCAGATTCATACGCGAACGTAAGCAGTGTATGAAAATGCATGTATTGCGTACCCAACTGTGAAGAAATGGTGCCGAAAATTTAAGAATGGAAAAGAGGGGCTATGGATGAGCCGCGACCAGGTGCACGGTGTACTGCACTAACAGGAAACAAATGTGTGGAAGGCTTTATTAGAGAAAATCGTCGAATTTCAATTAGAGAAATTTCAGAAATTGTTGGTGCAAGTGTAGGATCTGTCCCTAGTATTGTTCGCAATCTGGGTTACAGCAACGTTTGTTCGCAATGGATTCCTCGTCTCTTGTCTAATAAACAAAAATGCTTGCGAAAGGGTTTATCTTTGCAACACCTCACAGACTATAGACAAAATGGTGATGATTCTTCTGTCAATAGTTGCTGGTGGCGAAAGTTGGTGCCATTACTACGAGCCATCCAGTAAGTTATCGTCGATGCGGTTGAAACATTCAAGTGCACCACCACCGAAGATGTAAAACACAACCTTCTGTAGGCAAGGTGATGTTAACATTTTTTTTCGACCCTTGCTGATAGAGCCTAAGGAACCTGGAGTAAATGTCAATGCAAATCTGTACAATGAAACTTTGATTAAGTTTCATTAAACAACAAGACGGAAACGTCCAGGAAAGCTTACGCGTGTGGTCATTTTGCTGTACGACAATTCTAGGCCTCATGTTGCTAACGTGGAAAATAAAAATATTCAAAGAAAGAAATGGAGGGTTTTAGAGCATCCACCCTATAGCCCCGATCTATCGCCTTGCGGTTTCCATATTTTTGAACCCTTGAAAAAGGAGTTAAAAGGTCGGCATTTTAAGTCTGACGCAAAGTACAAATAGCTTTGGAATACTTCTTCAATCAGCAGCCACAAGAAATCTATGAGCAGGGTATACGTCGGTTAGTAAAACAATGGGATATATGTGATAACTGTGACGGTAATTATTTGTAATTATATTGTTGAATAAACGTTTTATAAATTATAATCATAGTATTGAAATAACATAAACATAGTAAGGACGAATAATGAAGAATCAAGAGGGTTTGTAACAGAGATGTAAAACAGGGATGTGTGTTGAGCCCCCCTCTGTCAATAGTGCTAGATGAAGCAATTAAAAATGCTAAAAAAAAGATGAAGACGTTAAAATTGGGATACTGGCAAATGGAACAAACAGAAATAAACGAAATTACATTCGCAGATGACGTGGCTATAGTGGCCGACTCTGAAAAGAACTTACAACATAACCTGGAGGTGCTAAAAATAGAATTACAGAAAATAAACATGAAAATAAACACAGGGAAAACAAAAAGTGTTGTAGTGTCGAGGGAGAATGAAACACATAGCATGAAATTACAAGGGAAACAAATTGAACAAGTAGAAAGTGTTAAATATCTAGGATCCATAATTGAGAACAATGGTAAAATTGACAAAGAAATCAACGATAGGATGGGAAAACAGGAAGAATATACAACATGATGAAAACGACCTTTTTGGGAAAGAAAGAAGTTCCTAGAATACTAAAAACAGAAGTAGTTAAAAAAGTAGTAAGACCGACAATAATCTATAGCAGTGAAACATGGACCTTAACAGAAAAGCATAAAACAAGACTAAATGCAATAGAGATGCGGTTTCTAAGACGGATAGAAAGTAAAACGAAAAGAGCTAAGATAAGAAATGATACATCCAGACAAAACCTACAGATGGAGCCCGTAACGGAGAAAATATGTGTGTGCATGTGTGTCCCATGCCAAGGGAAAGAATAGTGTTAGAAACGCGTGCGCCGGGAAACAGTAAAAGAGGAAGACCCAAAAAAAAAACATGGGAAGAGGGAATACGAGAGGCAGCAGCGAGCAAGGGAATAAGATGGGAAGGAATAAAACAAGTGGCCCGGGATAGGAAATTATGGAAATAAAAGTGCAGAGCGGCATCGACATAACAAACGGTAGAAAGGCGTAGGATTAAGTAAGTAAGTAAGTAAGAATAAATGTTTATAAAGCATAGATGCCTCAAAAATACAACTGCGGGGATTTCTTGAACTTTCGATTTAGAATATAACGTCCATTAAAAAATGAATAACAGCGTGTTATATCTCTGGAAGTAAAATGCGTACTGAATTTTTCTAGGAAATGTTCCTACAATATGGAGGTGCAATTATTATGACTCATAAGGTAAACTAACCTATTTAATTCCTTAGGCACTAGTTGCCCCAACAAAAATTTTTTGAATGGTAACACCCGCTTTGTGATATCTCACTTAAGAGCTCTTACAAAATGCTATTGAATAGCAACAAACTTTATTTTTCCAGACTAGTTTTGGAAAAATAAGGTGGCTCCAAGATCTCCAGATTTTGACCCCATTAAACTTATTTCTATGGGGTCACTTTACAAATCAGTTTCAGTCCATCGCACAACTGCGACAAGTAATAGTTCAAGAGTTCTGAGCTATTCCGCGACAAATCTTCCAAAACGTTCAAAGAGAATTTGAGAGTAGGTTGTACCTAGAGAATAATGAAAATAATTTTGAACATTTAAACTAACATTTTGAAATTTCAGTTACAATAATTGGTTCAAAACCATTTGAGTTTTATTTTTTAAATTTTTCTGGAACAAGTCGTGAAGAAAAAATATTTGCTACTATTGAAGAGCTTTTCAACTAGGTATTACTACTTGAAATTTATAGGAATACCTAGAGGTTAAAAGGTTGAACGGCGAAATTACCTGATGTGTAATGATGATTGCTCTTCCACTTTGTAGAGACGTTTGCAGAAAGGTTCAATACTTATTTTACTTCCAGAGATAGAACACATTAAACATTTTTAAATTAACACTCTGTATAAAAAACATGAGAATATGCACTTAAATTTTGAAATATTAAAAATCATAGTAATTACTTCAATAACATACCCAATTTCCATTTTTAGGTGAAAAAAATGTTACAGTTAATAGACGCAATCTGTACAGTAAAGGAAGTATACCCAAAAGCGGTTAAGGTAGAAGCGAACCGGTCTTATATGAGGTTAAACACGAACAAAATAAAAACTTGAAGCTAATACTAAATAAGTGGACGCGACTGCCTCCCTGGACTTTCCCATACTGGAAACTGTTCATATCATCTTTATTCAACAGTAGAGTTATTTTCCTCAAAACGGTTGTTCAAGTGCTATCCTAAAACCTTGCCTCGTAACGAACAGACTTACAAGGTTTGTAAGAAGTTCCGCCAAATATCTGCGGTGCCCCTTAATTTCCTTTTAATATGCAACCAGGCATACTTCATTCTCTACTACTATATACGTCGCGCGGTCTAACTAGTACCGATCGCTGTTGCTACCGAGGTAAAATTTTCCAAGTCCCTGGAAATTATATTTTGTAGGGCATAAAAGATCGATTTTTTTATTTTCGCGGAAAAAGATTCTTTGACGCAAACAAATAACAACCGTTAGAATAAAAAAAATATTTTTCTAAAAAAGAGGGGGGAGGGGGCCGGTGCGTTTACATATATCCACGAGTGTAATATTTCTTTGCATATTCATATGCTCCATTACGTACTGAGCGATTCAGTGAAAACCCCAGCTTCTTATCTTTTTTCGTTTATTAATTAAAGGAGTTTGAAGTTTCAAACTTCCAAGCTTCGTAGAGGGCGCCACAGGAAAATTACGGAGTTCTTCAAAAAACATATCGATAGCCCCTTGCGAGGTCTATCGACATATGAAGTTTAAAAAATTCCTTGGAGCAGTTTTTGAGAAATAATTTTTTGAAATTTCCAAAATTTTGAAAATTCGTAATTTAGGCCCCTTATAATTTTTCAAAAAACTTTTTATATCACCTCATTTTACCCTTCATATACTATTCAGAAAATAAAAATCATTTGAATCGATTCATCCGGTTTCGAGTAATTGGGCGTTAAACTCAAAATTTTCAAAAAATCATAGCGCCCTTCAGTTTAAAGCTAGCGAGTTCGGCAAAAAACTAACAGATTTGTCTTATGACCCTCTATCGTTATCCGCGATAAAAGTTTCAAAATTGTAATCACGAAAAAAGTGATACCAAAAAAACATGCGTAACTTCCGCTTCCGGTTTCGGATTTTTTTGAAAAGCTTATTTTTTTCGATGAATTTTCGATGCACCCCCGCATTCCAAAGCGCATCAAAATCGGAGCAATACTTTCGGCTGTAGGAGCGTCACATACGTACATACGTACGTACATACCCACCCACAGACAGACATTTTTTAAAAACCACTTTTTTGGGTTCCTAGTGACCCAAAACGGATATATCCGTTAAAATCTCGATTTCGAAAATTTTCATGATTTCAATACTTACCCTATACCTATAAGGTATGGGAAAGTAAAAAGGCAGAAGCAAATCATACATTCAATTTAAATTAAAACACTGTATAAATAACAAAGTCAAAATTTGTAAAACTTCCTGGGAAGGTCTCAGGAACAAATTTCTTCAATGCATTTAATAAGACAGTTTCTATGTCTTTCAGATCTTCGATCGCCTCAAGTTTATTAGCAACAATTGTTAACAGTTACCTAGAGAATAATGGAAGTCTCTTTGAACATTTAAACAAATATTTTGAAACTTGAATTAACTTGAATTTCAGTAATTGGTCTAGAATCTTTGGGGTTTTATTTTTTAATATTTCCAAAAATTAGTTTGAAAATAATATTTGCTACTACTGATTAGCATTTATAATAGCTGTTCAATCAAGTATCACAAAATGGGTGTTGCCATTTGAAATTTTTTGTCGGAGTACCTAGTGTTATGAGTCATCATGGTTCCCCATCCATGTTGTAAACACCTTTCTAGAAAAGTTCAATACCTATTTTACTTCTAGAGATATAACACATTGTATTGTTTCAAATTGACACCCTGCATAGGTTGCTGAAGTATTTAGTCTGGACCCATTGTATTTTCAGTACTTTCCACACATATTATATCAGTGCTCTACTAACACTAACACATTGTACGTTTCCAAACTGACACCCTGTGTAATATCAGTTAACCAATGGAAATTTACCCAAAACGTTTTCAAAACAAAATAATTGTATAACTGCACAGTATTCGAAAAATTAAAAAAAAAATTCCGCAAGCGGCCTTAAGGATACGACAAAGATTCTAAAGTCCCCCTAACTTGTATTATTAGGACAGGTCGTGTTGCAACATGCTGTAGAATTATACAGTGTAAATAAGTTGTATTAATAAAAAAACTGAAAGAGCACATTTAAAAAGGTTGAAGTTTTCAAATATTAACCCGAAATTGGTTCCAAAGATTGTAGTCAAACTTTGGTACGGTGATGGAGATTTGATAGACATAAGAAAGTATTGCTTAATTATACAAGAAACTCGTCTCGTAGGAGTTAAATGCATTTCTGAAGTTTACAAATTCAATTTCCTCTTACTCTTACAAAGCGTGGTTCTTCCAAAAATCGTTAAAAATATTTAGCAAAATTGACATTTTGGAAAATGTCTGTTAAGCTGTAGAGGTGTGAAAATCGCCAAAATTATTTTTATTTACAAATGAAGATCGTTTTTGGGACCTCTTCGAGATTTTAGACGAATGATTACCTTGTTATTCAAAAATATTTATTCAAACTGTCATAAACTTTAAATCAATTACTTAAGTAACAGAATTTAAAAAAATGCGAAGAACAAAGCAATTGTAGAACGGCATATTCTAAATCAGTTTTATTAATCAAAGTAGCTCGAAGGGGGCTGTAATGATTTTCACCATATTCTGTGATGTGGACAGAGATATGAATGTCTGTAACGATAGCTCTATAATTATTTAAGAAATTTAAATTTGAGTCCTCTCATGAACTTTGGAGTTAAAGTTTAATACGTGCTACCATTAACAAAAGATTTTAATTGAGAATATAGAATTATTGTAAAACTGTAGACTTCCAAAACACTACAAGAAATGGTTTTAATTATCTAATGTGACGTGAAAAAATTTGAATCGCAGTATTTTCTAATTATACACAAAGGTGGTCATTCACTGTTACTCAAAACCTATAATCTACTAACTGTGAAAAGACGCATTATCAAATTGAAATTTTCAATTTAACGAAGGTCCCCTCTGAGGTCTTTTTTTCTAGTTTTTATTTTTATCTGTTGCCCAACAACCGTTAATCCGCATAATAAAAAGGGCTTCGCAGAAGGTTTACTAATTTAAAAAAAAATTTAGAATGGTTTTATAAAATTTTGATTGAATCGTCTGGTGACAGGGGGCAAAGTTATTCTTTAAGATCAAGAGACTTCGGTGGGGCAGGGCGAATACGTGACAGCGCGTATTCGCCCTGCCCCTGTCACAGTGAAATGCGGCCGATCGGCCACGTGGTCGAATCCCGGCTGAGGCGACTGTATTTCACTTACTTAAGTGTAGGATACATGTTGCATGAATGGCTAGTATGTAAGAAACGCCCGCACCTTCCTGAAGTAATGCGAAAGCGGTTCCTGGGGGGGGGCCACGATTGGAAAAAATCTTTAAGATGTACAAACACTTTTGAATATTAGAAAGTTATATTAACGATCTATTTAAGAACATCAGTTTTTTAATATTGTGTGCAATACCAAAATAAGTGGACGCGACTGCCTCCCTGGACTTTCCCATACTGGAAACTGTTCATATCATCTTTATTTCAAATTATATATATATATATATACATAAGTTTTGTATCATGTGGCACCCGCTATACCTAATGACCACATGGCACCCTGTGTATATATTTTAATTATACACGATGATATTCTGGCACCATTACATAAAGCTACAAAGTGGCACCAAACTGTATAAAATTAACGTTAATGACGGTAAAACAGGCACCCAGCGTAGTTGCCAATGTGAGGCAGATATATACATGCGCAAGTGTTGTATCAAATTGGTGTCCCCGAAAATATTTACAATGCTTTCTTATGGAAGCAGTCGCCAGTTTGCATTTAAATATTCCAACTTGTTGGCTTTATACCTAGCTATCTACGAGAATTTATGAATAGCACTTTTTAAATATAATGGCCGTTTCTCTGAAAGAATTGCATAATACGAGACCGGATTCAAGATCAAGTTGACCTTCTTGCCTCAAGTCACATCATGATATATGATATAATCTGTCATTTGAACGTTCGACAAAGTTAATTTTGGGAAATGGTGTAGATTGTAAATCTTGATATTACTTTTTTGTAGCTTCTTCTTAGCGTGCTTTATTTCGTACGAGACGTAGCGGTCTTCTTTCGTATGCCTGGGTAGCACGTTTTCAGAGTGCCACAGATATAGAGGACCTACAGCATGACGTAGGTTCGGAAACCACGCAAAGTGTAAACACTTCTACTAGAAGGAAGATTTACTATGCCAATTTGCATTTGCCTTGCAAGGGAGAACAACCGTTAAAGATCCGATGTTCCGATACTGGGAATTGAACCCAGCACCTTCAGCGTAGAAGTCTAACGTGCTAACCTCTAGCCCACGATCGCCTTTGTAGCGTAACTGAACCCATAAACTTATTATAAAAATCAGCAAATTATGTCGGAGTTATGGATGACTTTTCTTAAACGGCAGTACAAACTCGTAATATTTTAGTTTAAAGCATCGTAATTTTGAAAGTGTACATAATATAACAATAAAATCGATTAACTGAAAGAATATTGCATTTAAATGTGATTAACTCTAAATTGAATGGTGTACATTTCTCATAAGAATGCATTACGAATTAAAAAGGAGAGGAACAATAAGTGGGAAACGTCTAATTTTGATATATTGGTAATCTCGCCATCTACT
>JABXWE010057504.1:0-12651 GCA_014611495.1 Limonius californicus | reverse complement strand
TAGCAATGCTGACGCTACAGATAAAAATAATGATGTAAATAATGATAGGCAACAGTTAGCGTCAACAAGCAGTGACAGTGGTGAAGGTAGCGCAAAGTGCACTCGAAGTGGTAGAATAAGTAAAAAGCCAAGTAAATATGGAGACTATGTGTAGAGATAGGTTAAGTTAAGGATAGATATTAAATTTAAATTTTTTATATAATAAGGGAGATGTTATATATGTAAAATGAATGCTATCATGTAAACCTGGTTGCATAACCAACTGGTGGTCTCCAGTTGAAACATAGGTTAATAAAGTTCAGTTCAAGCTCAACCGTCTTTCATTGAAGATCAAATATAACATCAGCTTTAACAGCATGAAAGTTGATGAAACAACCTGCAATCGACAGAGGATGAATTCCTCTAACTGTACTTGTACCTCGATATAACTACGTAGCTTTTAAAAAGTATTCAAGTCTCCACTCCTACCTTTAAAGTTGATACTTTAAGTTGCCTCGTTATACCCTTATCCAGTCAGAAAAATCAACAACATGAAATTAGTTCTAAGGACAATTAGGTATATGTTAATCAACTGACATCAATTTAGCAATAACAATGTATTTATTCAAAAAGTTAAACTTAATAATAATAATAATATCCTTATGACCTATCTGCACTAACCAGATACGAGTGCCAATAATTGAGAAACAAGTGGCTGTTTGCATTCTATGGGCCTTTGACTCGCGGGCCCGTGTCCACCGCACCCACTGCACCGAATTGTTTAGCGGCGAGACAAAATGGTGAAGCTAAGAAACTTTGGAAAACCTACTACTACCACGATATTTAGAAGACCTAAACACGTATTTCGGCTCTAAGCTACCATCTTCAGTAGGAACTTGAACTAACTAAAGTAACTTGGCTGAGGAATACCTCTGCACTCCTTCCAATTTTTTCGGATTGGATTTGGATTGGACTTCAATTGTTGGTTTGGCGAAGGACTCATCTCCGGAGGTATCCCTCAGCCAAATTACTTTATTTAGTCCAGCTCCTACTGAAGATGGCAGCTTAATTTCCGGAATACGTTTTTTTAATTAACATCGGTGCATATTTACATTCTGCTCGTGTATTAACATAAATGAGTAATGAGCAAATCGTATGACAAAGTTAGTGACTTGAGGGAAATCCATCCATTGATGTTACTACCAAATAAGAGGATTAAACGTAATTGGGCCGAAGTATGAGTTCGTGTGACCGTTGACGCCTCAATCTTCTTGGTGTTACTGGTTCTTGGACAAGTTGATTGATAGTGGTAAGCAGTTACTAACCTTCTGATTTCGCTGAATACATATGGAATCCCCAGGTCTTCATGGAGGGTCTGATTATTAACGTACCAAGGAGTCTTTGCCATCATGTGAAGCATCTTGGACTGCAAACGCTGTAGTATTTTAGCGTTTGACGGTTTTGTGCAACCCCATAGTTGGATATCAAACGTCCAAATTGGCTTCAAAATGGCTTTATATAGGAGAATTTTATTTTCTAAGGACAGCTGGGTTCGCCATCCAATTAGCGAGCTCATTTCTCTAACTTTAAGGTCAAGATGTTTTCTTTTAGCTTTCATGTGTGACGCCCAGATGAGTTTCTGGTCAAGGTGCATCCCAAGATTAACTTCTGACTTTACTGATATGGCTGCGTTATTAATTGTGACTTGTGGACATACACTTCGCTTGTTAGTAAAGGTGACTTGGGTGGATTTGTCGTTCTTCTTATTCTTCTTCGTCTGTGTACAGGTCAATGACCTGTTAATTACCTACAATAGAGTAGGTTCTGTGAGCCCTCTTTTGCACGTATGTCGGGCAGGAGGCTAACCTAACCCGTCGAAGAGAGAAGAGAAGTTCCACTACAAGGTTTACGATTGTCAACGATGTTTGTATGACAACCGGGACCGACGGTTTTACGTACCCTCCGAAGCACGTTTTGCCGTTGTTGACTGTAATTCTCTACTTGTTGTACCAGTTCTGGAGGAGATCAAGGTGATTCTAAAGGTTTTCAGATGCCTCTGGCACATCACTGATAGATAGCACTGCTGTATTGTCAGCAAATGTGGCCACCTCGGTGTTGGGTGTAGTTGGAACGTCTGAAGTGAACACTAAATACTTACAATAAGGGACTCAGCACACTTCCTTGCGGTACTCCAGCAGAAATGTGTTGATAATTCGAAAATGCATTGCATATTCTGACTTGGAAATTTTTGTCACACAAGTAAGATTTCAGTGAGTAAATTTGACTTGTAAAGATTGCCTTAATTTTGAATAATAATCCTATATGCCATACTCTATCGAACGCTTGCTTAATATCCAAGAAAGCTATAGTGCAAAATTTCTTGGTTTCGAATGATTCTATGGTTTTTGTAACAATCCTGTGAGTTTGATACACTGTCGAATGTCGCTTTTGAAACCAAATTGATGTGTTGGAATGCTTTGATACAGGTCGCATAGATGAAATCTTCTATTTCTTGTTGATTGTTGTCACCTGACTGTGGTGTTTTAAAGATATAGAAACACATTTGATTTGTCAGTGTCAGTCCAGGCCCATGTTCTGTCGTTTTTCTGATTGGCGGGTGCTGCAATTCTAGGTCTTTTAAATTTCCTTGTAGCTCTCCATATTGAGCAATCGTTGTTTGATAAATGGTTTATGTAGTGAAATGCGTATTTAGGTGTTCTAAATACTGCGGTGGTAAGAAATTTTCCAAAGTTTATTTACATAAACCACCGTCTCCAAGCAATCCTAATGGTGAAATGAATAGGCATAACTTACACTATTATGCACAAGAGAATCCGCACTGGATACGTGTTGCCCATTTTCAATGAGTTTGTTTTTTTTGTGCAGGATTAGTGTGGTATAAATAATAGGTGACCATATGATGAAACCACACTTCTTCCATCAAAATTTAACTGGACAACGTTACTTGGATTTCCTACAAATCATTTTACGCAGGTTGTTGGAAGATGTAGAACTTGAGGTACGCAAAAATTTTGGTACCAACAAACTGGCAGTTTTACTCATTACAGTTGGATTGTTAGAAAATACTTAAATAAATATTTTGAATAATTGAATTGGTAGAGGAGCTGTACAGCCATGACCACCAAGAAGTTGGGATATCAATCCACTTGATCATTTTCTTTGGGGTGCAATTAAAGAAAAAGCATATCGAACACCGGTAGTAAATGATCATGATTTACATCAGTTGCACCTGACATGCTTGCTTGAGTCCGAAAAATCGTTTTTAAAACGAACTAGGTTCAAAGACCCCAGTTGGAATCGGGCGACATGATAATTTCGACGAAAATTTCGATGCGTCGAAATAGTCAACTAATTGTTAATAATGAACAAAGTTACAATTTGTGTACTTTCTTGTAGTGTATACCGATTCAAAATGAAACTAGGACATATAGGTACTGTGACAACAGACTTGACGCGAAATGAGCGATAACATAATGGCGGCCACTTCAAATCGGGAAGTCCCTGTATATTATTTTTTCCTAGTTATTTAATATACTTCTTAATAAAACCTATTCATCTACGATTTTGTACAATAAATACTTACTGTGGTAACGTAAGATTTTGTATTACAGTTGCGGAAATAAATAACAGGATGTAACTCAGCAAATAATACTTGAATAATGGATCCAGTAATTTAATGTACTCCCACTCCAAACGGCAGTTCCGGAATGTAAGCAATAAAGGATTAATTTCTTTTACCTTAATCCACTGCCTGCAATAATCTTATATTTCCTCTTACTTGAAAAACGTATATGTTTAACTTACTCGTATTTAGTGAGAGGCATGGTTTCTATTGCTTCTTTCATATTCTCATCGGTTTTCCTTAAACGTTCGTTATACCTATTAATATTGTTATCCATAAAAGCTGTACGACGCGGCGTCTTACGGCGTCCGCTTATCTGCCTCCCTAGAACTGCATGACCACTAAGTCTTCTATTTATTAAACTTCCTATTGGTGCACGAAGAGATTCCCTGCGTTCATATTGTACATAATGAGGTGTTCCCTCATTTCTATCAGTTTCATCTTGAGAAAATTCAGGAACACTGGAACTTTTTAATAAATCGTTCACACCCACTCCATTTGATGTTGTTGCGTTCGTAGGTGATATTTCATTTATCGAATAAATGCAGTCTAGATCTTGGTCAACCGAATCAATTTCTGATTGTTCATTTACTTCTATTTCACCTACCATGCTCAACTTTTTCTTCACTAGAGCTGCTTTTGGTAGAGCGTGCGTATTGGGTATAGCGTTTGATGAATAATCCTGCTGTAAATGAAAATTGAATACCTGATATGAAAAAAAAATTAATATTTTTTACCTCTTCCTGTGGCGAAATTAAAAATGTTGTGACATTGTAAGGAATTAACTTTTCCTCGGTTGAGCCTTTATTGGTTGGAATGACATTGTAGGATTTCTTTATAAGATCGTATGTTTGTTTTGTTATGTGTACTTTGCTAAAATAAAAAAAAGGTACTCTAAAGAAAGGATAACAATTTGTGTGGCATAGGTTATTAACTTCGTGAAGTAGTTCTAGATTAGATTAGGTTATACTACAGTTTAGGTTAAATTAGCTTAAGTTAGGTTAGGATTACATGATGTACGATACGTTTGCTAAGCTTAAAAGATCATCCAGTTTGTGATTAAATTATCAATAATCTATGGAATATTGATAAACTAAAATGTGTGGCTAACCGACAAAATAACCATATATTATAAAATCAATATCAATTTCAAATATATCAATAAAAATATAGCATGCTTTCAAGAAACGGCTAAGTTAATGGGTTTACGAGGATTAGATTAAGATTAAGTCACTGAATTTGGATGTTTTATGTTACGTTAATTTTCCTAATAAGATGTTATAGATGCCAAGGGCACGGGTATACGGCCAAACATTGCACGGAGGAAAAACAAGTATATGAGGAAAATCCTTGAAATGAGGGGAAGAGGCTCGTACTATCAAAAACTACAACAATAATCCCAAATGCCACGAATAAGGAGTGGGGGGCACCAAGGGGCAACCATGACGTACCCCAGGTACAAAGAGGCACTTGCAGAAGCTAAAACAAGGAAATAAAAAGAACACCAAGAACCGGGAAAGGATAAAACAATGGGACTCCGAGAAGGCACAATACAGAAGGAGATGCTCACCACTCCTACAAATGCCTAAGATACAAGTAGGTAGTAGGTAGGCAAGTATGTAAATATAAAAAGAAGCACGGTAACCCATGACCTTCTGAATGCCACAATACTAGTGCATCAAATAGTTATTATAATAATCAGCGATCCTAATAAGAAAATTGTTAATGATAAGAAGTGGATAAGAGACACAAAAACGATGCGGACATTAAAATAGTCAATAAGGACGTGTGTCGTAAAGGAAAAGGAATAGGAAAAGGGTAGGTCCAAGGTCGTCGAAATACAAGAATATTGAGTATATAGCTGCTACATTTCGCCGAAGAGCACAATAGGAGAGTACGAAGAATACCTACAAAATTGGGGAGACCGCAGGAAGGATCGAAGGGGAAGGACGATTACAGAATGAATTGGAACAAATAACCTAACCATACTGAATAGAGAAAGAGGAGCTATTTATGAGAAAGCAAACAGCCGCCCATTACATACATTACTCTGGTGACGCAACCACCAAAATCATGAACACTCGCAATAAGGGGCAAGTGGAAGGGGGGGGGCTTGGTAGATAAACAAACTGAACGAAGAATAAAATGGAACAAATGATTAAGGCAAATAATGACGTAACTGCAACGGAATGCACGAACAAAATAGAGAAGGCATGCGGTACGACAATGCAAAGAAGACTAAATAAATATAATGCAAATAGGAAGGAAATATACTGATGGACTGCAAAAACAGGATAAGTCAGAGTGGAATGTATAAAAGCTAGAAGGAAGAAAATAGATGAAAGAAAAGCCAGCTAAGTAAAGAAGTAATTAATAAAAATCAAACAAATGTAATAAATATAAGCGGAAAATAAAATCCGTCCAAAAAAAAACTAGGAAAAGACACTATACCCCCAGAAATAATAAAAAAATGGTAAAAAATTCCCAAAATGCATTAAGAACGTAATTAATAAAATCCTAAGAGACGGAATATAGTCGGAACAATGGAAAATATCCAGGATGATTATGCTAAAAAAACAGGCAAATAATTCGTCCTGATGCAGATCACTGTTAGGCACTATAGGAAAACTGATGGTGCAATGCATTGCGAATATAATCAGAAAGGAAATGAGAGAGAAAGAAGATCTCTCAGGAAGGCAATACGGTTTCGTTAAGGGCAGATCTACCATGCAAGCAGTAACAAACTTTTGTGAAATAGCAAAACGAAAAATGCGAAAGTAAAGGGATAGACACAGAGGAACACGCGATACTGATATGCAGAAAATGGGAAAGCAAAACAGAAGGAGCTAATCACCGAGTTGAGGGGAACAGTACCCAACCCAGACAACATGATCAAGATGATGGTGGATAGTAAAAGAACATTGGTAACAATGAACAGCGGTAAGAGGGCTAGGCTCGCAATGCGAAGTCCTCGGTTCGAACCTTGGGATAGGCAGACATTTTTCTGTGATTCCTAAGGTCGGTATCGAGCTCGGTAATCCGTTCGACGTTGGGTTACAATTAACGACGCTTTGCCTAACCACTGGCTGAACAGCAGAAGTAACAAGGCCACACACAACATTATTCATACAATTAACACAAATAGTGCAAATGGATAGAGCGAATGTAGTTGAGGGGAGCGGGAGGAGCGTGATGCAAGTCCAAATGGGACCCATCACTTTAAATTAATCCCGAATGTATGAATGGCCACCTCGCCACCGTAAGGTAAAAGAGGAATTGATAAAGAAGAAAGAAACACAATGATAACATCAATTATGATAGAAAAAGAGGAGGAAGAAAAGAACAAGAACGAATTAAACAGGATGGCACCAGTGTGAAATAATGTTGCAAAATGGTACCAGCTGGAGGGGGAGGGGTTTTAGACGGTAGGAATTCGGCACTACCCTAACACCCTGACTAGCAGGGTAAGGTTAGGTCAAGTTAGAGTTGGGTTAGTTGTGCTTCTTGTCAAACTTAGTACACTCAAAAATCAATGTATTTCATGAAGGGAAATAACAACAACATGGTATGATTATGTACCTAGTATACATACCCGGGTTCACCCGTTGTTTCCATTTTGTTAGCAATTTGAACATCTTTTGACCATATGTCAAACTGCCATTTAGTCGAACCAATTAGCCCACTCAATATTCTGCCAGAGTGAACGCCTATCCGCATGTCTATCAACAAATTCCTCTTTTCTCTGTAAATTAACGGATTTGCATTAACAAGTAACTGTTAGCTGGTTTAAAATTTGCCTACAGCTTGAGTGCTATTAATTTGATGTATTTATTGCAAAAAAACACCCTGTATTTTTTGCGTTCCTGTAATTGCTCTAACTTTTTTTTACACAAAATCATATATTCTTTGTATATGTGTATTCCTCTAATTACTCTTTGAATTTTGTTTATTTAAATTGACTATTGTTATGGTTTGCATTCCTCTGGGCGATTCTTTTGGTTTAGTCATCAACATTCACTTGTTAGGTAGGTTGGTTGTTAAATAATTTTACCAAGGATGCAAAACATAACATGTACATATACAAATTTTAATATTTAGCTTGTAAAAAATACATTTAGGGTTCTACCATATTTCCTAGAACATACCTAACGGAACGAATTATAGATATCATTCTTAAACCAAGATCAACACACGCTTCTGCATGGTTTGGGGCAGGGTTAGGTGGAAGGCCCGCTACACTGTAATAACAATCGCCTAAAAATTTTATTCGAAGAACGTTAAGCTCCTGAAACAATCAAAACAATGTTATAACCGTTAACACGAACAACTTGCCGATTTGTACCTCTGATGCATCATCAAATCCACCAAACAGTTCGTTCAATGTTTCCACAAGTGTTATTACAGGAAGTCGGCTCGTCATTGCCGTATAGTTTACTATATCGGCATATAAGATCGACACATTGTCATATTCATGCACATATGGAATACTATAAAAAATTACAGTTAAGAACTAGTAAACTGCAATGGGAACGACTTACTCCATGGGATCACTTGTTGGTAATTTAAATAATTTTTCAACTTGTTCAATTTTATTTAAAATATCTTTTCGTACTTCGTTAATCGTGTGTTCCGGAATAATACTCAACATTAGTTGTTCCTAGAACATATTCGTTGAAACTTAGGCACAGTTAAATTCATACATGTACCTACCTCCTGTTCCTTTTCGTATTTAAGTTTAAGTGTGGACTCGACACAAGCCCTGTGATCTAAAAATGCTCTTCTTTTAACAAGTTCGTTGGCGAATCGAAAATAGACTCCAAGACCATTAACGCACATTAAAAAAATTAGATCCGACGCTAACTAAAAAAGAAGCGGAAAAATAATTGGAAAATAATCTTGTATGGAGATAAATATTTACCATTTTCCAAACGTTATCGTCGTAATTTTGGTAAGTAATAAACCCTAATGTTAGTAAATGACAAATTGTTACAAATAATCCTAGTAGAAAGGCAGCTAAATGGCTGCTAATATTACAAAAAACGTAACACGCTATGAGCACATGCACTGTATAAGCGGGCCTTAAAGTAGCAGGAATGGAAAAGGCATAGTAATATATAGGAATTATAAGATCAGTTAGGAACACTACTGAGAAAATTATAAAAGATAATATTCTCAAAATACTGGCATGGTTATTCACGTAGCTTTCATTCAAATACAATGCCAAAAGCGAGAGCACCGCTATTACACTATAAAATATGAGATCCACTGTTACGTCTGCTAAGCTGTTTGTCTCCTACAAATTTAAAACAATTAGGAATGTAATAAAATACGAAAATATGAAATATTCACTTACCATATTAATAACTAAGACTAAAATAAAATGTGTTGTACTAAGGAACGCCTGAAGCATTACAAATAAAGAAAAGTAAGCTTGATTAATTCTCTCCGTGTATCTGTTGAATAGCAGATCTAAGTCTATATTGAAGCGAAACTGCTCCTAAAATTAAAAAAAAATATATGGTAAATAACTTAGTGCTAGTATATTTTTAAATAAAGCGAACGAATATTATAGCTTAAATTTACAGCAATCTCAGATGCGGCAAATAGAAGAGAGATTATGTTCAGTATAATAAATTATACGAGTAGATCAACTGAACCTGTTGGCTAGGCCGAACGCTTGCTGTGTTTGGTAGCAGTTTCAAAAAAAATTAAGCTGTGTGGAAATTTTACGCGTGCATCTAATAAGTGTTTCCTTTGGAGATAAATCGATTTTTTCTAGAATGCCTGACGTATTCTTGTTCTACTATCCTGTATTTGTTCTCTTTAACCAAACACTTAACAACTGCGCCAAGAAGCTTACAGAAATCAAATATAAGAAAGCAAAAGAAACATATCTAGAGCCTACATAAAAGTAAGCAAGAAAAATAAATTGTTTAAACGTAACAAAATTTCTTGAACCGTTTATTTTTAAAATCGATAGTTTTACAATGAACGACCGTCACTAATTTTAACGGCAAGCAATAGTTACCTACTATACATATATGAACAGTACGTAACGCCCAGGACTAAAAAACCAATAGTTACTAATTTTTGTTACTATTTGGCATGTTTAGGGGCCCGGGTTCTCGAATTAATTATCGTCTAACCCCCTAACTAAACAAATAATGAGTCAAGCAGCAGTTAAAAGAGCTAATATTTAATATATAGAATGGTTTCATGGTGTGGGTGTTGTAACGTGTGATTTCTGACGCATAGTTGTATATCAAAAGTGTATTCCCATTACAGCGTTTTGGACGGCATATTTCGGGTTTCGAATTCAAAAACTTGTTCTCATATTGAGTTCTGCGCATCGATCGTGAATTTTCGATTCTCGGACCGCAGTCAGTGGATTAAGGTAGAACGTATTCTATTCTCAAGAAGTGCAGACTTGAATTTTTAATTACGGTCGTTACGACTCGGAAGATTATTCCAATTTGTGAATTTTCAAGTGATTAGGGGAAACTTAAACACGGTCGGTAGTGTGATAGTAAGATTTTCCCTGGGAGATATCCTAATTTAGTGCACTCTTGGAGAGTTTTTCTTCTGCCATTTAACATCGTATGGTAAGCTTAGGAAGGTCCTTATTCCACTTTTTTCTTTTCTAAGACTGTTGAATTTATTTAGGCATCAAACAGCAGCCGGAAACTGGTCGAATTTATAACGACGTGGAAAATTCCGCGAGCCAGATAACTCCAGTGCAGGGACAGTCAGCGTAGCAGGTGTGCGTACAGAGAGTCCATTGTGTAAAGACATCTACATTCAAGGTCTGTTAAACAACTTTTTAACTTACCTGTGTTGGGTTGATAAGTCCACGGAATTTCGAGAACTATTGAAAGACGAATAACTACAACTCGTTTTATTTGCGTAGGCATATTTCTGTTGAAATATAATAAATACTCAACTAATTTTTTTTATTAAGTTCAATATTTTATTGGGAAAATGCCTGTTCAGATTATAATAACTTTATGTATTCTGAAAACTTGTTAAATGGTCGACAGATTACGAGATTAACTTTCTGATTTAAAGTTCAAAAGAAAGGGGGAATTTTGCGTAAATTTATAATTATCCGTGCGCATATACCATTAATTTTGGGTAATTAATCTAGTTATTGCGTATACAAGGCCTCGCGATTCGTCGATACTAGACGGGAATTCGGGTGGTTTGTTTGACATTTTTTTTTGAAGTAGATTAATGCTTCCTAAGTAAACTTGATCTACGCATTATTGCTTTCCCTGGAAATTTTGATTCAGCTCTGTATAAAAATTAAATCAGAGACAGTAGCGTACTGTGGTCCGTTCATTTTATTCATGAATGTGAATGTGTGTACATTTATGCAACTTGGGGTTGTGATTCTGATTTTTTTTATGATTTTGATGCTTCATATATATATATATATATATATATACTTTATATTTGTATTGATTAAGTAATTTACTGGATCATTATATTTTGGAAATTTGTCAATTGCAATTGTGTTTTAATCTGTCTTGAAAAATAAGTTTAATATTACCAAGCAAGGTAAGTTCACATCCAGGAAGGTTCCTGTTTAGCCAAAGTTATCTTCGAGGAGGAAACGGTTTTTTTTAACAGGTGGCGCCTAGGCTTAGATCGAACCACCCTTCTTCGACTGCAGCTAGTCGAACCCTTGTCCTTGATACCTGGACCTTACTTAGAGAATTGATGCTTCGATAGTTTGTAGTGTATAAAACTATTTTTGTTGTCGCCGTCGATTAACTAGGCGTCACAGTGTGTACGGTGAACAGAAAAATAAAGAAACGGGCATTGACAGGCATCCTCGTAGGATTTTTCCTCGACAATACATCCTTTCCCAGCCTTGACCTGAGTGCTCTGAGTTGATCGACGCCCTTGTAGGATTTTTCCCAAAATTACATCCTTTTCCGGCCTACAGTTAAGCGCTCTGAATTGACTGACAGCCCTGTAGAATTTTCCTCAAAGGCTTGACTGGTGCCCCTGCAGTATTTGCCTTAACATTACATCCTTTTCACGCCTGCAGTTGAGCGCTCTGACTTGACTAGCGCCTCTGTAGGTTTTTCCTGAAAATTACATCGTTTACCCGCCTACAGTTAAGCGCTTTGGCTTGACTGGAGCACCTGTACGATTCTCTTCAAAATTACATCGTTTTCCAGTCTACAGTTGAGCGCTTTGGCTTGACCGGCGCCCCTGTAGGATTTTCCCTCGACGATACATCATTTTCGCAGCTACAGTTGAGCGCTCTGGCTTGACTGGAGCACCTGTAAGATTCTCTTCAAAATACCATCATTTTCCCGCATACAGTTGAGCGCTCTGGTTTGACTGACACCTCTGTAGGATTTTACCTCGACGTTACATCCTTTCCCAGCCTTCAGTAGAGCGCTCTGACTTGACTGACGCCTTCAATAGGAGTTTCCTTGAAATTATATTATTTTTCCAGCCTACAGTATGTATGATTTTACCTCGACGTTACATCCTTTCCCAGCCTTCAGTAGAGCGCTCTGAGTTGAACGGCGCCCCTGTATTATTTTATCTCGATGTTACATCCTTTTCCTAGCTACAATTGAGCGGTTTGGCTTAACCAGCGCCCCTGTAGGGTTTTCTCTACAAGTTACATGCTTTCCCCGCCTACAATAGAGCACTCAGACTTGATCGGTACCCCTGCAGGATTTTCCCTCGAAAATTAAAATAATAAGAGAGATCGTCAAAGGGTGAGGGGGTGTCGTATTTCCCAACGAGCTAATTTACAATATATGTTACCCTGACTAGGTTCCCTACAGTTTTCTTAGTGTGTACAAGTGTACACTCGGGGTAAATAATTACAAGCCTGTAGTCACAACTATATCTATAAATATCTTAAACCTCTACAGTCTTTTCGTTATTGACAGCCTCTTTGCCCCGCTGCTGGGCATCGGCCTCTTCTCTGCCACGTGTTCCTCCTCAGCGCTAAGTTAGAAACACGGGGGACCTACAGTTTAACGTCGAATCCGAACGACAGG
>JABXWE010057502.1:0-11773 GCA_014611495.1 Limonius californicus | reverse complement strand
TAAAATAGCTCATGGCTAAATATTAAGGGTGTTCAAGAGATACCATTTGATTACATGCTCAACGGTCAGCATATTGGAGTAACCGAAAGTTAACCGGAAAGGATAGTTTATGGCTAAATGTTAAAAGCTGTTCGAAAGATACAATCTAATTGCTTACTTCACAGTCAATCTGTTGGAGTAACCTAAAGTTAACCGAATAGAGTAATTTATGGCTAAATATTAAAGCTGTTCAAAAGATACCATTTTATTGCTTGCTCAACGGTCAACCTGTAGGTGTAAACTAAAGTTAACCGAAAGGTAGAATTATAGCTAAATATTAAAGCTGCTCAAAAGGTACCATTTTATTGCTTGCTCAACGGTCAACCTCTTGGAGTAACCTAAAGTTAACCGAAAGGTGTAGTTTATGGCTAAATATTAAAGATACCATCTGATTGCTTGCTTAACGGTCAACCTGTTCGGGTAACCTATAGTTAATCAAAAGGTGTAGTTTATGGCTAAAAGTTAAAACGGCTCAAGAGTTACCATCTGACTGCTTGCTCAACGGTCAACCTATTTGGGTAACTTAAAGTTAAGCGAAAGGTATAGTATATAGCTAAATATTACAGTTACTCAAATGATACCATCTGGTTGCTTGCTTAACAGTCAACCTGTTAGGGTAACCTAAAGTTAACCGAAAGGGGTAATTTAAGGCTAAATTTTGATAGTGCTCAAGAGATACCATTTGATTGCTTGCTTAACGGTCAACCTATTGGGGTAACCTAAAGTTAACAGGTGATATAGATTATAGCTAAATTTTAAAGCTGCTCAAATGATACCATCTGATTGCTTG
This sequence comes from Limonius californicus, assembly GCA_014611495.1. Taxonomy (NCBI): domain Eukaryota; kingdom Metazoa; phylum Arthropoda; class Insecta; order Coleoptera; family Elateridae; genus Limonius; species Limonius californicus. The sequence continues at coordinate 10,944 of JABXWE010057502.1, read as the reverse complement.
CTTAACGATCAACCTGTTGGTGTAATCTAAAGTTAACCGAAAGGGGTAGTTTATGGTTAAATTTTGAAGCTGCTCAAAAGATACCATTTGATTGCTTGTTTAACGGTCAACCTGTTATGATAAAGTTAACTGAAATGGATAGTTTATGGCTAAGTGTTAAAGCTGCTCGTGCTGATCTACGCGAATGCACTGTTCAGGATTCGAACCTGAGCGACTTTAGTAAAATAACTCGTAAGCAAAGCGCTACGACCACTACTCTACCGCGGTCTCCTACTATCGTGTACGTAAGCAGTTTCTTTTTAGTGGTTATATATTTATCCCAAGGCTAGATTGCTGATTGATATTGCCCTTCTTCCGTGAATGTTTCATTCTTTTATTTCCACGTCCGACTATCTATCATTTCTTAATACAAAATCTATATATTTATATTCGTCACACTCGTCTATAACCTGAGTATCATCTACTCCCAGTTTTTTTATGTTGCTCCGATGGTTAAGTATATTGTCATCAGGGAGTCGACTTCGAGTCTACATCTTGTGTATTCCTCTACATGTTGCCGAGTACTAGATCTATTATACATTTGGGAATAAGATAACCTGATCGTCCTTAAACTGAAGCGAATCTTGGTGTAATAAATATGATGATATTCCTACATCTGTTTATTTAATTCTATATTTGCTTCGTATTGTCTTGAGTCTGCATTAACTGCCAAAGATTTTCAGAACCTCTGCTAATCATTCGCTCACATTTTTTCTACGCTGATTTTTGATTATATCTCGCCAAGCAACACTAAACGGCGCCGGTAGCTCGGATAGGTTGGCCGTATGCCTTTCACGCAGCTGTCCCGGGTTCGAATCCGGACGCCGAGGTCGGTGGTTTTTTTCTGATCGATAAAAATCGCTAAAATGGCCCTTCTTCTCGGATAGGAAGTAAAATCGAAGGCCCCGTGTCCAAGTGTTATTGGGCACGTCAAAAGAACCCTCAAACAAGCTAAATTTCCAGGTGTGGAAACAACAAGCAACACTGTCGATAGGTTGTTTTAAACCTAGGCAACAAAGCCAATAATCAGTAATTTTCTCGGGCACTTGACTATTGGTGAATATTATTTCTTGAGCCTTCTTTTAGCTGATATTCAACCTACGTTCTGTTGGCTCAATATTCCGTTTCGGGGATCTTGAGAACGCGAAAGTTCTATAACTGTTTCAATCCCTCGTTTTTTCTTTTTGTACACAAAAATCGAATGTATTTCTATCTAAATTATCTGTTTTATATTTCCATAGTACTACTTATTATTTTCTGCATTTAATAATGCTGAGTTTCAAGCTTCCATTTTTTCAGCATTTTCTTTATCCCTCTTTCCTCTATCTTGGAATTTTCAAAATTTTACCAAAATATTTTTTATTTATTCTATAAAATTGCTAAGCGCTTCTAATGCTTGCTGCTTAGCTGATTACTTCTTCAAGCCTAGTTCTCGTTGTCTTTACTTGAGTGGTTTTTAAACTATTTAGTTTATCTCTTCCTTTCTCGTACGTCTCTTCTGATGCCCCCAAACCATTATGCTGCTTTGACCTACCATATCTCCGTAACACATCTTTTTATTATTATTTTGATGTGCTTTAAGCTTCCCCCAAACTTTGTTCTATAATTTATTCTTTCCCTGATGTTTGGTGACGTATACATTAATTTGACGGATTGAACTGGCTCTCGCTCTCTCTAAAGTTTTGATTTGAATTTTTGTAGATTACGATTAAAAATATTTATTAAAATGTGTGCCCGTAGCAAATTAAATACATTGTAGTTTCAACTGCGGAGTCTCAAAATAAAATTTGATTTTATCATGCAGCGGGATGAACGTCTACTACTGCAACCCACTTAACACAATTTCCCAATCCGCCCTTGGTAAGCCTGAAGTCTGGAGGTCTACATTTTCTCTGGTATTTATGTCGTTTAGTTTCAACTGTAGCTCCTCCTTGATTCATTCTATCTGAATAGTATGTGTTACTTTAAATACAATTTCTAATATACTTGAGTCTAAAAATTCCATAAGTACATAACATAGCTCAAGTTGCTATCATACACAATTGAACAATACAGAATACTTTAGGAAAACTAAATACCATTAGAAAATTTCCAGTTTGTTCCTGGATTACGTACGCTCTAATAAATGCATAGGTAGGGCGAATTTTATACTCAAAGACTTGTTTGTTCGCGAAAAAGCTTTCAACTGCAGCGAATTTTATATCCACTTAGAATAATGATATGTAAATGAACGTCGTAAATGAAGTGCAATAGTGACGTAATTGCGAAGATCACAAAATACGGCATTGCTCTGCACTCCATAAATTTCAAACAGATAAAATTACCGGCATTTCATATATAAAAACATCTTTGAAATACTTTGCGGCGTTCAAATGAAAAGCAAATATTTTAAATACGTAAACTACGTCGAGGACTCCGTCCTGAATTTCCATGGAATGTTTTGAGAACAACCTTCTTGGATAGTTCTCTGTTTCTAATGATAACAAGAGCAAATGAGGCGTGGGTTATCCTTGAACGTTGTGTTTACGCGAAAGTCTCAAACTTCTTGACCAGTTTATGTCTAAAGTTTTCCTAAATTAAATTTTATGGTGATAGTGAAACTTGAACTGTTCGCGAACTGCATTTTACGGTACCTTCACTAATGTTCTACTTCTGTGTGCAAAACTGCAACACGATCAAAGTAACCGCTTTTAACTATAAGGTATTACATCGCAACTAGCTTAAAAGAATAACCAGCAATATTTATTTACTACTTCTAGTGTACCGGGGTGCACCTACGATATTCCTCAGCACTTTTTCTGAAAATTTTGGATTAGTTTGATGTTAGTTTTGTTGGTGCGGCCTCAAAGTTGACAACCGTATTCTAATATTGGTTTTCAAACTTGATTGTACAGATGTAACTTATGTACCTATTGGAAGTTATGAATTTCCTACCAGCAGCCAATACATTTTCCTATATATTATATTTAGTTTTTCTCTTTTCTTCTCTACATGCTCTTTCCATCGCAGTTTGGTAACCAAGTTCATTCCAAAATACTTAGCTGTATTAGCCTGCGGTACGATGCTGTTGTTGAATGTCACTGGCACATAATAATCCTTCTTGTTCATGAAGTTGATATGCACTGACTTGTTTTCGTTTAGTTTTTTCTCCATCGTTCTGCCCATCTGTCCACTTGGTTTGTGGCTTATTATAATGTTACTACCGTTTCTTCAGTTCCTTCGCCTATCGCTAGTATTACACTGTCATCTGCAAACATGGCTACCTCATTGGTTGACGGGATGTCGTTGGTGTACAATAGGTATAGTATTAGCTCCAGCAATGCCTTAAATTTCGAATAAGTCGGAGTATTACTCTTCTTGCTTCATCCTGAATAGTCTGTTTGCGATGTAAGACTTCAGAAGTTCAGCAAATTGTTTAGGCAATTTTTTTTGTAGTTTATGATTTAGTCCTTGATGCCATACATAATCAAAATCTTGGAGAACATCTAAAAAAATTTCTTAGCAGACTTACCGGGACTTACCTGATAACCGGGACCAACAGCTTTGTGCCCGCCGAAGCACGACCGGTTGCGTATGCCACTGTATTGATCCACCCATCCGAATACTGACCAGCGCCGATTGTGCTGCACTATGAATACTGTTTGACCGGCGGCGTCCGCAGTGCTCCGCTATGCAACCGATTTCCCTCAATCAAAATCAGCGAATCAATCAAAGTATTTACAATAAATTATTTAATTAATTAAATCTGTCTACGACGTCTTCATGTTTAAACCTCTTAAATCATCACTGCACGTGTAATGTCTATTAAGTTCCGTCTAGGCTGTTTGAATGAATATTAAATCTATACAGGATGTTAAAAAAGTGTACAAATAAAGTAATAATTGTTTTTTAGCGCGCAATACGAAAGATATGTATATAAAAAATATTTAACATATTAAATAGGTAACATAACGAATAATTTCGGATCCCATTCTAAGAAGGCTTTTGGACTTATATTAAGCTATACTGCTAAAATTTTTGACACATTTCTTTCGACAATTAACAATACTACTGAATACCATTTTGTAGGAGCTCTTTAAGGAGATATCACAAGATGGATGTTACTATTTGAAATTTTTTATTGGGGTAGCTAGAGCATAAAGGGTTAAACGGGGAAGGATTTCTTAAGAGTCGTAACACCTTGTACAGTTTCAAATCGACGCCCGTTTCACTATATTTTGTGATTTCTTTTATTGTGGTTGTTTGAAGCACTCTAGATTGGATATATTGTGGTATCTCCATCTTAGAATTACATGCTGAACTGCACAGTTAAATTTCGAAAGTCCATACTTTTTGTTACCTAAGAAGAGTTGAGATATCCAACCAAATTAGCTGATATGTTTTCCTAAATTTGAGGCCTAGTTGTTAATCGAGATACATTGACAGATATCTAGCATTTTCTACTTGGCAATTGGTGATTGTTTAATGCACCAATGGACAAATTTCACTAAGAATGGTGAACCTCCTATGTATGCATTAAGTTTAGTAGTGCGATGAGAGTATGGCCGCATCTTCAGCAAATGTTACATTTGTTATTACTTATTAGTATGGTTCTCTGTAGATTCCCTGAATACAGATGATATGACATTACTTTTGATACACTGCTTTATAGTACTACAGAGCAACTTGGAAATACAGGTGTATATTCTAAGTTGTATGTCATAAAAATGTGTCTATTTAGAAGATTTGATGTCAACACTTCTAGGATTTTGTTAATTTCGTAGAACATACCTTCGGCTGATAATCTACTAAAAACCGGTGTTATCTAAGTTTGTTTTCCTATTGCTGAGACTAGGGGACCTCTGTTTGCCTAACACTTGTGTGTCGACCGTAACTATGATTGGAAAATGATCACGACTTAACTCAACTTTAAGGTAGTTTCTGGAAAACTTTTCACTACGTAAAAGTCGATTAAATCAGGTATTTTTCTCCTGCCTATTGACTAGTACAGTGTCACCTATAGATAAATGGTAAAGATTATTAACTTCCATAGTCTTTAGAAGCTTCCTCGAGATATGTTTGACATAATCGGTTCTAGCCACAAATTTACTTCCAGGGATGTTCTAATACTGTTCAAATTGTTATTTAGTCTCATATGTGGCAATAAAATGCGTAATGGTCAGAAACTCGTTTTAGCTATAGGGTAGTTTCTGGAAAAGCCTTTTCCTGCGCAGATATTGACTGGGTTAGCTATTTTTCGTCTACCTGTTGACCAGTACAGTATCACCTCTAGACAAATGGTAAAGATTATTAACTTCCATCGTCTTTAGAAGCTTCCTGGAGATATGTTTGACATAATCGGTTTTAACCACAATTTCCAGGGACGTTGTAATACTGTTCAAATTATTATTTCGTCTCGTGTGTGGCAATGGAATGACTAATTGTCAGAGACTCGTTTTAGCTGTAGGGTAGTTTCTGGAAAAGCCTTTTCCTGCGCATATATTGATTGGATCAGGTATTCTTCACCTACTTGTTGACCAGTACAGCATCACCTCTAGACAAATGGTAAAGATAATTAACTTCCATGGTCTTTAGAAGCTTTATTGAGTTACGTTTGATATTATAATCATTTCTAGCCAGAAATCAAATTCCATGGTCTTTAGAAACTTCCTTGAGATGCAGTTTTCATTATAATCGCTTCCTTGGGTATTGTAATACCACTCAGATTGTTATTTCGTATTTTCTGAGGCAATAAGATGAAAAATGATCAGAGACTCGATTTAGCTTAAGGTAGTTTCCGGAAAAGTCTTTCGCTACACTAAAGTCGATTAGATGGAGCATTCTTCTCCTGCCTGTTGACTAGTGCAGTACTTCAGCTGTTGACAAAAGATTGTTAACTTTGATAATCCTTCCAAGGTTCCTTGAGGTGTGTTTGGTATTACGATCGCTTGTCATGACAAATTTATTTCCAGGGGTGTAATACTGTCCAAATTAAAATTTCATATTTTGGGTGGTAATATGCTGCTAAAACGAGTCTGCAGATGTTCTTGGTCGCATTTAGCCAGTTAAGATGTTTAATAGAAGATTCGACAATTATAGCCGTACCATCCATAAATCGAACAATTAGACATTTTTGTGTAGCTTCCATTAGCGAAATATGACAGAGACACATTATCATACTTTTTGAAGAATTATTGATTGCTTATCATAGTCAACTGTAAATATATCGCTTATTTATTAACTGTGGATCGAAAGCTGTAGTATAATTTATTAAATATACAATGCCATACATGGAATAGCCTAAAAATAAAGGGTTTGAGCTTGTCTTGTATGTACTTGTTAACTTCCTAAAACACATTTTCCTACAGCTAATAACAAAAAATAAGCTCGTCTTGAATTTAAATACATTCTGTATAATACACTTAAACATTTTTGGTGTCTATTTTGCAACAAGCTGGTATAATCCTTAAACAGCATTGATTTTCACCGTGTTTGATAGTTTATTTCGGGGTAAATCTGTCCGATGCAATTATTTCTAGCTGCTTTGGGAAAAGCTACAAAAGCAGACGAAACAAGAAAGGCGGAAGTGGCGAAACTGGCGTCGCTACCTCGAACTGTTGGCATTTGCCCCGCTCGATTAAAGGCACGGCAGAATTTCCGTTCAATTTAGTTTCTTGTTGCGTCTCTGAATAGCCTTACCGCGGCCTCGATTCTGACGCCAAGTTTTCAAGTTACAAGAACCCTCGTGGGAGGTGTTGAATCTAACACGGCGTTATCGATTACCGATTTCTTTCAGATATTTGCCGAGTTTTCTAAAGCTAACGTCCCATTTTAATGCACTGCACGATACTTCCATTTTGAATTTCGGGCGAGATAGGTAATTAAGCGAACGGATTCCCAATTTGATAACACTAATTTGAAGATACGGCAGTCAGCTTCGACGACTATTCCGAAACAATTTTAAATTTGCCAATGCAAGCTTAAGAAAATGGGAAAACTAAAGAGCGAAAATCTCAATGTGATAGAAAATTGGCAAACCTTCTGCAACACTTCACGCGGTATTAAAATTGTCTCAACTTTCATTTATGGTTTATTGTCTTTAAATTCCTGTCAGGCTGTGATTGATATCCATCAATCAATCTAAGTTTTTACTCTCTGCTACACCATGAAAGCCTTATTTTTATTAACACACAGTATTAACTTGCGCGAATGCTTAAAAAAATTTACCCTACAAGTTTATCAAATACCGTTATGACTTATTTTTTATATAAAATCTAAACTAACTTTACGTAAACTGTATAGTATAGTCTTACACATTTCGTACAAGATTTCATCATTCTAGAGCCTAAACAACTGTTTTTCTAGGGGCTCACCATCCTGATTTACTAATTCTGCTACTTCTATATTATACTATTTTTCATGTAGGTTCCACGGTAAAGGATTAGTGGCAAGTACATGGCAACTGTATAAATTGATAGTATGAAATAGTACAGCAGTCCCAAACAATTTTATTATTGTACATCTATGCAGGGACAAAAATTTGTCAAAAATAGAAACCGTGTCATGACCTGTTGAGAACTGTTGTGACATTTGTTCATACCAGGCGATAGCTTTAGGTACTGAACTAAAGGGCATCTCTTTCTAACACCAGCCAAACCGAATTGAGCAAGTGTCGATTCTAATCTAGACGTAAATCTATATTTCAGCGTTTCTTCGTGAAACGTACGGTCGTATACTTGCTTGAAACCTTTAACGTGCCTTAGAAAGAGATGTAAGTTGAAGGTATGTATTTACTACAGCTATTGTGCTAATCCTCTACCGGGGAAGCTATATGAACAAGAGTATATCTAAAAATCTTCTAAACTTTCGCTAACGATTTAAATTAAAAAATACGTAAAAATTACTATGGATCATTCAGGTTTGGAAACAGATGATAATCGCTGAGAGCCAGATCTTGAGAATAGGGTGAATGGGGCACTAATTCAAATCCCAATTCATGAATTTTGGTCATTGTAATCACAGACTTATGGGCAGGTGCGTTATCATAATGGAAAAGCACTTTCTTCTTTACCAAATGAGGCCGTTTCTCTTTGATTTTGATGCTAAGTTGTTGCAACAAATTGACATAATACTCGCCATTTATTATTTTCTCTTTTGTTAAGTAGTCGACCAAGATAATTCCATGAGAATCCCAAGATACGGTTGCCATAACCTTTCCCGCTGACAAAACCGTTTCTGCCTTCTTTGGTGGCGGAGAACCTTTGTGTGTCCCTTGTTTGGACTGTTCTTTTGTTTCGGGAGTATAATGGTGGACCCAGGTTTCATCGAAGGTTATGAAACAGCGCAAAAAATCCTTCGGATTGTGGCGTAACGTGCCAAAAGGTCGCGAGAAACACTCAAACGATTCAGCTTTTCCTCCGGTGTGAGCAACCGCGGCACCCAACGCGCCGTGTATTTTTTCATGTCCAATTCTTCAGTTAAAATTCTGTTCGCACTGTCATTTGAGATACCCACTATGTCTGCTATCTCACGCAGTTTTACTCGACGGTCATCCAATACGATAGGGTGGACTTTTTCATTCATATCCGGGGCAGTAGCAGTTTTTGGACGTCCACTACGGGGTTCATCATTTGTGGTCACACGATCACGCTTAAATTCGGCAACCCAGTTTTTAACCATTGAAAACGAAGGAGCGGATTCCAATAGTGTTGAATCCTGCTCTGCTTTGATTTCGGTTGGTGTTAAGCCTTTCAAATGAAAGTACTTTATCACTGCTCTCAACTCAGTTTTTCCATTGTTTACAAAATCACACCAGAGGTGCACTTTGGCGTACTGTCAAAAACAGACTAATTGACATTTCGCTCTGTACTGTCATATTTAATCTTTAAACTTGGGGAGGCGTACGTCCAGAGATGGAATATCTAAACGCTGGGGATGATGATGAAAGGATAGTTCTACAGAATGGTAAAGAAGATTCTTGCGAATTCACGCCATCTCTGTGTTAGGCCACGTAGTTATCGAACAATCCTCGTAAACTTACTGCGACGTTACTTGTTAGCATTTTAAGACATTTACAAGCAAGTTATCATCATATTTAACAGTAATTGCGACCTTTGGCTGCAACTAATTAATTGAAACTCCTTTAGCATCCTAAAACGCTTACTCCGTTATTTCACCTGTAGATGAGTGTCAGTCAGTTGTGTTGATCTTCTTAACCTATAGGTATGGAACTTTGGTAGACATTCTTCATCGGCAAACTTCTTGTGCCCAAATCATGAATTAGTTATGATAAATTTTGTCCTACATAAATCTTTTCGAATTGTTCTGTAGTTTCTTTTTGAACACTACAGTCTGGCATCGAACATTTAATGACTGCTGTGTTTTCAAAAGTTTACAATGGGTCCAAGAAGAACGTATATCTTTTATACGAAAAACCACAATTGTATAATAGGATGACAGTTGAGAATTTAAAAAATTCAAAACATTGGTCCAACTATTACCATAATTATATACAGAAAAGTGATTGGACAAGTCTCACTTTAGAAGGTTGTAACTCCGTAACGAAGCATTTTTGCATCCAGGTCTATATGCACTTTTATACACTGATATAGTATAGACTCGTTTTATTTTTAAGTGTCAACTGCTACAATTTTAAAGCGAATTTATTTTACCTTCATTAATTGTTAATACTTTTTAATGATAATGGAAGATGCCCACACTCACATGTTGGTTTGTTACGATTCTGCAATAGTGGTACGTGAAAAGGTTAAAGCATAAAACATTTACTAACTTGGGCACAATGACGACGAAAAAATAAAAAAATTGCGTATGGGAAATAGTTGCGAAGACAGTTCCGCACCCTGCTGACACTTTAACGCTGTTTGAGGTAGTTAGTGACGTGGCACACCAAGCCAGAGGGACCAAAAGTTTTAGGTACCCTCCGAGGCACCGCGGATTGTAGCGTTAGCGCGAAGATTTCGGTCACCCATCCAAGTGGGCACCGCGACGAACAACGTATCTATAGAATCATAAAGAATTGCTCTTTCTTATAACGCCATGTAAATACCGCCGGTTATGTTTGTCGTGTCCATATTCCATACATTATCTACGTCGGTCGGCGTATACCAACATGTACCCCAGTTAAAGGCATTTAATTTGTCAGCGTACGCTGATGATTCCGTGAAAGGGTACAGAGAAAAAAAAGTAAATAATATAGTATACATTTTTGTTAGGTATTATGCATATTATTAATAAGTTTTCCATTATACAAATTCGAACGTTAAACATTTATACAACAGATAGAATGGCTATTTTCAGAGAGTAGCTACATTAATTTATAATAATACAACTGAAGTTAGATACAAAGCAACATATGGTATTACAGAAAGTTTTAAACTGATATACAAAAATATTCGAAAAGTGTTAATTGTAGATATGACAATGGAGACTTATGTAAATGTAAAATAATCTTCATCCCACAAGACCGAAATATACAGTGTGTTTTTACAGTTTCGCTAAAGTGTAAAAACCCTGTATATAACAAAACAAACAGCAATTTTGCCACATATATGTGAACTACAAATACTTTTTTTCTGTAGAAACCCGATACCAAGATCTTAAATAGGTTGACCACTACAAGCATCCACTTTCCATTCCACATTGGCAATAGACTCCCCCTAGCGGGGGAACGGTTAAAAATAGCCTGATGTGATTTTATATCATTGTGATCAGTAAAGAGCGGATAATATGCACGCCAAATTGAAATATATGCGCATATATGTATATGCAGAGATTTTTTAGAAAATATGCATATACTTGGGCCATACATGCAGCAAAATATGTAAAAATAACAAGAATAATTAATTAAAGTTGTAAACTCAAGGATAATAATTTATATTGGACAAATCACAGGGTGAATAAAAAGTA
>JABXWE010057500.1:0-13437 GCA_014611495.1 Limonius californicus | reverse complement strand
AAAACAGTGCGCTTAGAACGGCTTTATAAAACCGAAATAGAAAAAAGTACTTTTAATCCTAGTATTAAAAGTGTAGCCTAGCAATATTGACATTTTTGTATTAGTAGTGAAAACGTCAACTTTAATGTCAAATAATGGTATTAAAACAGCCAACTTTTAAGGCGGTTGGAGAAAAACAGTTTTATAGAACTTTCGTGCATTTGAATACAAAACGAATAGCAACAAACATAACCTCAAATCGCATCGAAACATTGCCCTACATACCTCCTCCAGTAATCTGTTGTATTGAACAGGTGTAAGCACAGTAAAATGTGTCGGAGACTGGGCGTCTCGGTCTTTCATTGTTTGAATAAATTTGTCTTTCCATTTTAACTCAGACATAGCGAACAACGAACAATATCCACAATACAACCCACAAGGTCATTTACGTCAAAACTATACAACACATGCGCAGGTCCGAAGTGTTTCCATTTCCAATGCCACCAGAAACGAGTTTGTCCTAAATCGATTAGGCATATCTAGTTTATCCTAAGTAATTTAATTCATTTCTAGTTTTGCCTGAATATCTTAGGCCAAACTAAAACCTTTCTCTCGAAAATCAGTAATTCCTAAATTAATCGAACATTTCGCGTTTAGCCTAGGAAATTTGCACAGCTCTTACGGGCAGCAGGAGCTTTGCGTTTGGCCTAGTCTAAACTAGAATATCCGGGTTTCGGGTTTGTCCGGTAACATATATGTATACTACCTATCTTACAACTATGAATTATAGCGTATGAACTTGTGATTGTAAAATTGTTGAAGTATTTCCACAGCGAATAAGCGTCGTGTATGACGTGTTTTCTATAAACTAGTAGAAATTTAATGGTGACAAAAATTAATTATTCATCTTCAAGGATACTAGTTTTATGAAGATTTATTACGTAGTAGAACTAAAAAGCAAATTCTCGATCGAAAGTAAAATTTTAATAAACTGCAAATTTTTCATTCGGCTTCGATTAATCTAATTCTCAGGAACGGCGAATAACAGATAATATATTTCCAAGGGATCCATTTCGAATTCACCCTACCCTCTTTTCCATTTCTCATTCTGAAAGAGGAATGTGCGTGGGTATGTCAGGTATTTATGTCATGTGAAAACTATTTAAACTAAATATGCGTGTATCACATGCGGTTTTCACAATTACTTCTGGAAGTGGTGTGCGCTAAATGAAACGCTATTTCATTAAAATTCATATATACCAAATGCTTACTTAATAATGGAAAACTTTGGAGGAAAAAAGCTATTAAATACTGAATCTGTACGTTAGCATCATTTTTAGTGGTAGTTATTACTAGGCTTAGGCTAGTTATGCACTAAAAACTTCAAAATATGCATGCTAATATACATCAAAAACATCCAAATATGCACTTAAATATGCACTAAAAAGTCACCTAACTAGAAAAAAAAAACAAAAAATTAACTTTATATCAATATATATTTATTTTTCTATTAAAATAAAAAGGTGTTAAATCCAAAATTATTTAATTAAAATTAATCAAGAAACACAAAATTACTAATTTCAAATTAATTTAATTATAAAAACAAATCATAATTGCACTTAACAACAACGCGATGTAATACATTTTCGAATGTAAATTTGCGCCTGTTGTCAGAGAGAATATTTTTGTTCTGTGAAAAGATTCTCGACAGCACGCGACACTATTGGTACAAATTCATAATTTAAAATGTCTGTGATATTTAATTCTTCATTTCTTGCATCAAGGGCCGTTTCATTTTGCTTATATTCTTCAGTTGTTGATAGCCCGTATTTTTTGACAGCACTTAGTTTAATTTATTAATGAAATCCTTTTTCTTGAGTTTAGTTAAACCCTTAACCATATCTTCTACTATTACAATACTGTCTTGTAAAGATACTGCCCTCGCTTCTAATTTAGAGATTGAAGTTGCAATGCAAACCAAATTAGCTCCAATAAAAATTCAATCTTCTCGAATACCTTTTTTTCTCAGAATACCCTGTGCTTCTTCAATGCCCTGCGCTTGTTCAGAATCGAATTCATTAACAACTTGCTCCATAATTTCAAAATTTTTAGCGTAATAAGCAGCAGCGTCTATGCAAGTTCCCCACCTTGTAATGATTGGCGCGGGTGGAAGTGGAACGTCCCCTGCAACTTCCCGAAATTTTTGAACACGACTCGGTGCTTTGAGAAAAATATTTTTCACAGATAATATCAGCACGTTAATGTTTGAATAAAGATTGCGAACTAAGTCTCAGACTCGGTGTAAACCATGTGCTAAAGAGGTCACATGTATCATGTTTGGATACAAAATCTGCAGTTCTCGCATTGCTTTGCACATGTATAGTGCCGCATCACTACAAACCACTCGCATTTTTTCATATAAAATTCCAGATGGCCGCAATAAGTTTAGAGAGTTGTTGAAAAAAGCAGCAATTGTTGAATGATTCACTTTGACCAGGACTTTTAAAGTCAGTAGATGTGATTTATGTTTTTCTTAGTTAACCCCTAATATGTCAAACACAACATTTGCTACGCATCTTTGTTCTGCATCGGTTGTTTCATCCAAAGACACATCTGTTGTGAAATCATCATAGTTCCTCACAAACTGGTTTAAAATAGCACTTATACATTTTTTTCTTTCGGCATCTTGAAGATGTTAACACACTATTGGAACTAGTAGACAACTGATTGTTGATGAAATGTTGAATTGTTAAACTTTCAATTTTCACAGGTTTTCCCGTTAACGCAACAATGCCACTCAATCCTCATTTCCAAGTATTCTGGTTTTTCGAAGCTTAACAACTAAGAAAGTACCTACCTATTTAAAATGAATGAGTTAGAGATTACTTAAAATTTCTGGAAATTCTCAGACTGCCTGACGAAGTGAATCTGTACTTCATAACAAAAAATGTTTAAATATGAAATTTAAACAGACAAATGTTGCAAATTATGCATTAATGCCCAAAACAATTAAAATATGCTTTTATTATCAAAAATGTCTAAAATATGCAAATGCATAATTATCCTAAGCCTAGTTATTGCAGTAGACAGGGTAGGCTAACTAAGTTGTCTCTCTTTAAAGTGGTTCACGCAACTCTACATACATATAACATGGCAACCAAACTTATTCTTTAGTTTAGTTAATATAATCAATGTGCCCTACTTATGATAATATTAAGTCAAGTTATCAATTTAGTTCAATTTTAAGTAAGATGTTATGTATCAAATATCCCAAAACAGATTTGTTGTTTATATTTGGTAAAAGCCGCGGCAATGCGCCTGCAGCTTGCAGCTTATATGTTAGGCGCTATCCAACTAGAAGACCACCACCTGTAAAAATATTGGGACGCTTTGAAACTTCTTTAAGAAACGAAGATAATTTTGTTAATTCTAGTAGATGTAGACCCAACGATTACGAATATGGAAAATCAACTAGCAGTGAATGAGAATCCCCATGTAACTAAAAAATATATAAGCACAAATGCGGGTATTAGTAGAACTTCAGTTATAAGGCTTCTGAAAGCAAATGTATTTCATTCCCATCACATTGCCTTGGTGAACGAACTGCATGAAAATCAACCTCAGAGAAAATTGCAATATTGTAACATTTTCACAATCAACTCTTTTTGGATCCTTTTTTACTTGTGTTGTTTAGTGATGAGACAAATACCTCAAACAATTATGAAGTTAATAGTCATGACTCGCACTAATACGCACGGGATGCGTGTTTTAAGCATTTTCAAAGAGATTTTTCTATATATGTTTGGTGTGGTACAGTAGGTAACTATATTATAGGACCACATTTCTTACAAGAAAATTTAACTGGGCCACGTGATCCAGATTTCCTCCAAAATATTTTATCCGGGTTGTTGGACGATGTAGAATTCACTGTAAGAAAAAAGCTTTGGTGCCAACACGATGATTGTCTTGCTCACTATAGTGAATTCAACTCTTTAGTTACTTAAAGCATGTATTTGGAGCAAATTGGATTGAAAGAGGAGTTGTACATTCATGACTACTACGTAGTTGCAATATCATGAAACTAGACTTTCTTTTGGTACAATTAAAAAGTAGTTTACCGAACTACGGTAGTAAATGACTATGATTTAGAAAATAGAATAACTGACGCCGTGTACAGTTTCTTTTGACACACTTGCTTGAGTCCGAAGATTGTTTTTAAAATGAATGAGAAACTGCGTGGAAGTGAATGGGGCAATTTTGAACATTTATAGAATTAAACAAAACTTTGCCATTTATGTTTTTGTTGTATTTCACTTGCTTAGTTTTTGCTATAGCACGGTTGCACCAACGGGTTTTTTCTTGTTAAATACTAATATAATTAACATGAGTAAAACTGTTAATTGCTACAGTAAGAGATCCACTTGGCACAAAGTAACTATGACCCATTGCTATACTATAAAAAATTTAACAATCTCAGTTGCTGTGATACTTGTATGTTGGGTTGTGTTAACCACTTTTAAGATAGGACAACTTAGCTGGCATAACTGTAATAAACCGACAAGCAGAGTGGAGAAATAACAATTACGAGCTTGAGCAAGCTACTGAAAAACGGGTAAAAGACGTATTTCCTTCAATTAGTGTACTTTTAAAGAAAACATAAAGTCATTAGCGAATGACATCGTTAGTCTTGTGCTTAGAGTTAGAAAACCGAAATAAGAAAAGTAGGTAATTGGAACAAGGGATATAGATATTCTTGAAATATTTAATGTAGACTGGGTAAGTTTATGCTTATAAAACTGTTGTTATACTTTTTACACTTTTAGTGTACGGTTTGGCTTTCTAGGATGCTGCATCAGCTGAGATAATTAAATTTCTACTTCGAGTCGATTACATTTTTCTTTAATGGGAAACAATGTAACATTATCTAAATGATACTGTTTTCTGAATGCTCTACAAACGCGATTCTAAAGCTCGCTTTGCATACTTAATTTAATTGTTGATGGTAGTTTCCGAATTAACGCTACATAAATTAAATTTCATAACTTCCTTTCTGGAAGCTGGACAGGTTGTTTTATCAAGGTGGCAAGATTACATGCCTAGGCCTTCGTAAATAAAACACGTACAAATTGTAAAACGGTTAAAGTAAGTTTAAAATGCTTTAAAGTTTAAGTTTTTTAGAGGGTTTTTAAGGTTTTTATTCTGTACTTCATGTTTTAGAAATAATTTTTCCAAAAAAAATTTTGATTCGAAAGTATGATGCACTGGATCTTCAGTTGGTAGAATAATTCAAATAATATGGTAGGCATTTTTTTTGTTTCTGTTTTAAGGAAGTTACAAAGTCCGAAACGGGCGATAGTGAAATTAGTTTCTGGTAAAAAAAATTTAACTGCTTTCGCCTTTGGAACAATACCGTCATGTCTTTGATAAGTTCATAAAATTCATCGTCACAATGTAATTTCCGTAAATTAGAAAGTTGACTAAGAAAAGTTTTGTTTAATAGACAGTCACGATGAAGTTTCTTTGGTCACATGGTTGCCAACGTATTTTCAAATATTCATAAAGATCGATATTTGTGTTAATATTTTATCTAATATTTAACCTTAGAAATTTCTTGACACTAATTAACCATAGGTCTTAATATTAAAATAGAATGGCTAACATACAGCTATGTAAAAGTATACTTTAAATTGGTGTATATTTGTTAACGGATTGTTGAAATAATTTTGGATACAGTGCGACTAACAAAATTTTCGATACGTGTTGGTGTGTTTTTATTTAAGGCGTTTGATTGACCTTTTTTTTATCTCACTGCTGAGCATCGGCCTCTTCCTTGCCACGTGTTCCTCCTCAGCGCTAAGGTAGAAACATGAGGGATGTACAGTTTAACGTCGAATCGAACGACAGAAATTCCAGAAATGGTTTTTAGCATTAAGATCCCACGGTTGCAAGCCGGATTGGGAAATTGTGTGGTGGGTTGCAGACAAGGTTTTTATAAATCTACGTAGTAATGCTTAGGTTTCGAAGCCAAGCCAGTATCGACGTTTTACTCAGAAAGCGAGCGCTCTACCAACTGAGCTGAGCTGAACCACCACACTTTATAAAATATACTACCATTATTTGGTAGTTATTAAATTATAGTTCCATTGGTACAGCTATTTATTTCTATAAAATACAAAATATTTACGTTTGAATGCATAATTTAACTTCTGCAAGGATTATGACCTTCGCATTAGTTGCTTAAAGTCTTTCGCATCTAATATAAGTCGGCATTTGAATTTCTCGACAAACTTGGATAGATTCTGTAAAATTTTTTCGAGATGTTTAATACATAGAGCTGCACGGGCTGCCTTATGGGGATTTAGCTATTACTGCTTCAGGAGTTTTTCCTTCATAGGTAAAAAATAACATTTATCAATATAAATATAGAATTGTGTAGTTCAACAACTAGGTATATTAAAATGTAGGTTGCACATATTTAACGGTTTTTCATATTAAACATGTTTACAATACAAAATAAACTACAATGTATTATTATCAGAGAGCAGACTTTTAGAAACAAAAATTTAAATTAAAAAATTATATAGCATGTGTAACAAAAAATGTTAATATTTGTGTGTTAGACATATAAATTGCCTACTATTAGTTAAAATTTCATAAATACTATTTCTGAACGAACAGTTAAACGTAAATACGTATTTCCGTTATAACTAAAAGGCACCTTCAAGCTCTTTTTAAATAGAAATACAGTATTTAAATAACCGTGATTTCTTAAATGTAGCAGTTTAAGTTAAATTATAATATGTTTGTCAAAAAAATCGTTCAGAAGTTTTAAAAAATAAAAGGAATGTCTGCAACATCTTTTACTTGGCCATCGTTATCAAAGCATTAGCTTCTACAACTCATATACAGGGTGTTCTTAAAAAACGAGAACAAATTTTAATGAACGTATATCCGAAAATTCTTTATAAAAAGGTATAAGGAATACGTATATTAACAAAGCGCAAATTACAATAAATGTTAGAAATTCCTTGCGTCTGTGAGAACACAGGCTTCTAATGGACGGTTTAATAATTGTCGTACTCATTCTAATGCTACTGGAGTGCTTCATGCATTGAATACGCGCCAGAGCTAGACACGTCATGAACAATATTTTTCATAAATAAAAATCGAGCTGAATTAAGTCGGGTGACCTGGGAGGACGTGCAGTTGATCGCAACGCCCAGGAGATCTGCTGTCCTATTTAAATATGGACTCCTGACTATCGACTTACGTATGTAATTTCTTATCAAAGCATTTTCGAATATATGTTCATATGAACTTGACCTACTGGCTTCTTTCAACACATTGTAAATATAGGGCCCATGTTTTAACAACACCCTGTATTGTATTGCATTGTTTTTTGCAATAGTACATAGAATTTGTTTCTTATAATTGGGTTTAGAAAGAACACAAAATTAGAAAATGGAGATTGGGAATGTTATGTTTTTAACGTAAAGCATAACAAATTGATTTGAAATATGTATAATCTTTTTTGTAGTATAGGTTAGGTTGTTGGATATCCATAAGCAGGTTACAGTGACTACAATAAAGTTCTGTTTGAATGTTACTATATGTTTGTTAGCCTCGGCGGTCTAGTGGTTAGCGCACTTGCCTATAGAGCCAAGGGATCGGGGTTCGATCCTGGCTGAGGTTGAGAATTGTTTTGGGGGACAAAACTCTGAAAGTGGGCGTTCTATCGGATAAGAAGTAAATCTGTAGGTTGGAATTACCCCAGATAGATAAAATTCATAATTAGGGTGTACAATAAACCAACGATGACTGTAGTATATAGAGAATAGAGATGCTTGGAAAACCGCGTCCTAGATTTCGCTCATTATATATACAATACAATGCAATACTACGTGCTTGGGAACATACATAAATAAGGAATCGTCAGTAAGAACCCGAACACGAATTTTTACAATGATGATGATTTTTATGAAGTTGTGGAGTATTTTTTATTCATTTTCTGTAAAATGGTACAGATTCTTGTTAAATTTTAAGTGAGATAATTATTTCCAAAATTATAAATGAATGAAACAAGCTTCTTAAAATTATAATTATTCAAGAATTATTTTAAGGGCCTTGGCAGATTGTTTAAGTATTCTAATGTAGTCTATTTTTTACAGAATTGCAAAGCCTAGGGCTGGATTGTGTTTGTGCCAATTTAGTAAAACACGACGGAATGTCTCTAGAACAAGTTTAACTTGTTCATGGCCGTGCTTTTCTGTATTTATACTGTCAACCAAGAACTAGACATATTAAATGTATTTACCATGGTGATCAATCATTTGATTATGTAAATGTTAACATAACAACGTAACATGTCTAAGAACGATTGAAATCTTTTTCACGGACCTACTAAAATGTTCATAAAATACGTTTTGATTACTTGAAGCTATTCGAATTTAGTTCTAATCTTGTTCATACAGACTCAAATCAAATCGTTTTGGTGATATTTACGAATATATATATATTATGGATTGGCTTGATAAATATTCGTTCCGGCGTTGCTAATCTTCGATGTTTCTCCATTTTCTGTCTTTAAGTTTCTGTTGTTTTTAATATATTTCTACTTACGTGACTCTGTCATTGGTATGTCAGGGTCGCCAACATGGTCTCCAGGGCAGAACCTTGTCAATGCAATTATTCTTTATTCACTTTCATTCCTTCTGTGTTTCGTAGGTTAAAGCGTTTTTTTCATTAACTGTGTTTTCTTTTTATGCTACTATTGCCTAAAGAGATGGGTTTCATGAAAGGTTAAGAGTTTAAGAGAATTACTTGAGGTTACTTTATATCTTTGAACTTAAAATGATATAAAAAATTAACTAGAATGCGAAAAGCTGCAATCATTTGATAAAAGTATATTTTAGAAACATGCGAATGAAACTCTTAGTTATAGAGTAGCTATGAAATTGCTGGAAAAGTAACTGCAAAGCAGCTTTTACACATAGTTTCAGAGTTCAAGAAACGTTTAAAAGTTTTGTTGATGTTCCATAGCCGTTTGAAAAACAGATTCTTGGTGTTCCGTTTATTGATTCACTAAACATTTTGAAGCACGCAGCAAACTACATAAAGCGTGTTTAGATTACAACTTTATACCTCTAAGAGTTACTGCAATTACAGTAAACCTGCCTTATTACACGAATAAACTGATTGATTGAATGTACTGAAAAAAACAATGTGTTGGTATTTGGTAACAGAGAGGTAAAGTTTTAACTATACCCTTTGTGTGTTTAATATTTTTTTGCGGAGCACCAATATGTACAAGATTTACTAGCAAAGAACCAATGGAAAGGTAGTTATAATTTGTCTTCGTTAAGTGAGAAGTTAGTACAGAACTAAAACGAACAAAATTTTGTTTAAGCTTCAACTGTATGTGCAGGGAGAATGTGTGTGGGTAGCTTAATATAATTTTGTGTTTGTTGGAAGTTTTGAATGAGTCGCTTTTGCGGAAGTGATAGACTATTTTAATGAGATTAAATTTATGCACATTGGATGCACGAGATAATATTTCATGTTTGGTTTGGTTGTACTTATGGAACATGCAAATGATTAGTTTCTTTATGCCGGTTGTAAATAGTATACCGCATTTAAGTTACGTGTCCAACTTAGGAAATCGTTGAATGAACGTGTGTAGAATGGGTAGCATTGATATAGGAACGTCAGGTGGCCCCACTGTATCCTAACCAACCTTTCTGAGAAGAGGGTCATATACGAAATTTTAAAATGTATGATGTCCCGGAAAATAATTCATATTGGAAATCCCATACATTCAAAGCGCCCCTACGATGTTTAAGGTTAAGACCGTTATGTCGAACAAAGAATGAACACACAAAGTCGCTCAAGATCGAATCCTGAGCACTGCACTTTCCCAGGATGTTTGTGTTGTCTGGGGCATGGGGTTTTTCAAAGGTGGGGCATGTTATATGCTGAGCCGAGATAAGTTGGGGGGGATGGGAATCATACGAATCCATGATTCTTTTTTTAATAAAACAGATGATGTATGATAAATATAAAATACAATTTGAAACCAAATACAGCCAATAAAGCATAAAAATATCTAACATGAATTGTATAGTTTTATCAATGGCGCTACAATTAGGTCACAAAATCATCCCTAGCTAAATATTAATCGAAAGGTAAAAAAAGATTGCAATAACATCAAGATCAGTTCAAAAAATGTGTTAACTCAGAGACGATGTGTGTCTACAGTTATGGTAAAAAAAGAGTTTGATTTTCAGGGGTGAAAGTAAGCTTGATCTCTCCAGAACGCCGCCGTTCCGATAAAAGTTTAAAATCACAAGGCAAGAAAGAAAAATCATAGTATTAATTAAACCAAAATTAACACAAAATGATTTCTCACTAAAATCTGTGCTCCTTGAATACCGGTTCTACGATGGATAGCGGCCGGCGAGAAATAGAAGCATGGTCAATACTCATCCCTTACACACGACAGCAACCTATACGTCACAAGCTTGTTGTGTTTAGTTTTTTTTTATAGAAATTGCGTTCCGGCAATACACTTTTTCTACTTTCACCACTGTTGATTATATATGTTTGTGTAAGTCGTAGTCTCATATCATCTATTTCTTAGATTTTTGGGTCCTTGTCACTAGTAAAATAAGTATTGAACGCACTTGATTCTGTTGAGTTGTTGATTACCCTACTTCGATAGGTACTCAAATTATATTTAAAGTACATTGGTGGTATAGAAATATCCGTTAATTGCCATAAATCAATTCAGACAGTGGGTCACACAAGCCTTATTTAATTATATTCCCAGTTAATCATTCATTAAAGTTAAAAGTCTGTCAAATAAGGGACGATTATACAAAAATGTGAAGCTGCAGTACCCCTTTTATTAGAGGAACTTATTTGGTAGCTTAGAATTAGTTCTGTTCCGAATTTTCGCACCAACTGTAGACGAAAAGTATAAGTTCGCCTATTAAACATGATTACGAAGTGAGTCGGACTAAGAAACTTTGGATTGTAACATAACCTCAAATTATTAAACCAGTACAGCAGACCTGGCAATTTAAAAATTTAGTGACATATGAAAATTTTTTGCAAAAATTTAGAAATGTGGTGATATTATGTGAAATTTGTTGTTCCGTTAATTATATATAAACTACACTAAAGGTATGCGTGTCCATGCATAAGTAAGAAGTTTGTGGCACAAAAAGGAACGGTTGTAGTCTTATTTACCCCGAGCTGACAAATGTAGACGTAGTCTCTTTCTGTCCATGCATGTGCTTGTGTAAAACGAGTATGCTTAATTTAAATAACAGAAAATTACATTACAGTTTAAGAATAACTAACTACATCTGGTATTTTACGCAGTGAAAGATTGAATACAAATAGCAATAAATGTCACTGAGATTTTAAAATTAGTAAGAGTTCCATTATACAGGGTTTCAATTTGAAATCCTACAATGTGTTATACGTCTGGAAGTAAAATAGGCTTTGAACTTGAAAACGTTTCTAAAACATGAAGAGAGAATCATGGCTCATAAGATAACTCTCCCCATTTAACACCGTAGGCTCTAGGTACCCCAACAAAAAAAAATCAAATGGTAACATTCACTGTGATATTTCATTGAAAAGCTTTCACAAAGTGCTATTCGATAGTAGCAAACATTTGTTGCCAATTCGTTTTGGAATAATTAAAAAATAAAATTCGAAGGGTTTTGAACCCAATACTGTAATTCAAATTTCAACATATTAGTTTAAATGTTCAAGGTGATTTCAATTATTCTCTAGCCAATAGTAAAAATCTACTCTCAAATTCTTTCCGAACATTTTGGGAGGTTTGCTGCGAAATAGCTCATAACTTCTGAACTACTCTTTGTCGCAGTTGTGCGATGGACTGAAGCTTACTTTAGTAGACAATAGATTTTAAGTGACCCTATAGGAAGAACTCTGATGGGGTCAAAATCTGGAGACCTTGGGGGCATTCTATTTTCTGAAACGAGTCTGGAAGAAAAACGTTTGCTACTGCATTTTGTAAGAGCTTTTCAAGGAGGTATCAACAAGTGAGTGTAACCATTTGAAATTGTTTTGTTGGGGTACCAACAGCCTAAGGGGTTGAATGGGGAAGGTTACCTTATGCGTTACAATGGTTCCCCATCCTCGTTGTAAAAACGTATATCATAAATATGTATGTTTACATGAAATAGGAATCCAGTGGGATTCCGTTGCTTGGTTTGGGAGTAATTTTAATTTGATCTGATTTGAATTTTCAATTTCGTAATACTGCGGTAAACTCCAACTTAGAACAAGTAGGTATACAGGAAAATCTTGACAGTATAATGTGCAATAATAATAATACACACAAACAACAAACAATAAAAATTGTTTACAGAATAATGACAAATAAGCTACTTTACCTCAAACTGGGTTTAAGTCAGGTACAATCTTAGTCAATGCAGTGGCTTATTAAAATAGTTGAAACAATGTCTACTTCTTGTCTTTTTCTATTGTAAAGGAATCTACATAACAGAAAATTGAAGGATATCGATACATATTTACTCAAATTAATTATTTAGATCTCTTTCTAGTTCATATGCAATGACAGCATACATACAAGGCTTGTCCAACTGAAATCCATCTTTGATCAACTTAGCCTTGAAATCAATGCAATAATTCAAATGACGTTTGTTAATGTTAGTAGTGTTTGTAAGCAACACATTAACAAGTTTCTGGCGTTTGAATTTGATTCGATTTTGTTGTTGAAAATCCGTCCAAGTTTGATCAGCATGCGGTCCTACATTTTATGCGCTGAGGGTGTGCAGATTCATAAGCGAGTGCCAGCAGTGTATGGAAATGCATGTATTGCGTAGCCAACTGTGATGGAATGGTGCCGAAAATTTAAAAATGGAAAAGAGGGGACTATGGATGAGCCGCGACCAGGTGCACGGTGTACTGCATTAACAGAAAACAATATGGCGCGTGTGGAAGGGCTTATTAGAGAAAATTGTCGAATTGCAATTAGAGAAATTTCAAAAATGGTTGGTGCGAGTGTAGGATCTGTCAATACTATTGTTCGTAATCTGGGTTATAGCAAAGTTTGTTCGCAATGGATTCCTCCTCTCTTGTTTAATGAACAGAAATGCTTGCGAATGGGCTTATCTCTGCAGCACCTCACAGACTATAGGCAAAATGGTGATGACTTTCTTCTGTCAATACTTGCTGGTGACGAAACTTGGTGCTATTACCACGAGCCATCCGGTAAGTTATCGTCGATGCAGTAGAAACATTCAAGTTCACCACCACCGAAGAAGTTGAAAGCACAACCTTCTGCAGGGAAGGCGATGTTAACATATTTTTCGACCATGAAGGACCCTTGTTGATAGAGTTTAAGGAACCTAAAGTAAATGTCAATGCAAATCTGTATAATGAAACTTTGAACAAGTTTCA
>JABXWE010057498.1:0-13262 GCA_014611495.1 Limonius californicus | reverse complement strand
TCTACCAAACACTTGTTAGAACACAATCAATTGTTAACCTATCAAATAATATAACATTTCCATACTTATACGACGATAAGCATAAACTAGATATACTGAAATTTTCAAAAACTACACCTTTATCAAATAAACAAAAATGAACTCATATAATCATCGTTATTGGTAGTTTTAGAACAGACAACAAACTCCAACATCTAAACTAACATCAGTGTGCTGTTTCCATAATTACGCAAGTTTTACTTCTATCACCTTTCATCGCATCGTATCTTCACGCCGAAAAACGTATTAATGAGCGAAATACTAATAATCCCTACTGAATTATTTAATAATATTGTGTTGACTTATTAATTTACGTTTAGTCACTATATTATTATATTTACTAGATAGAGAACTATGCGTCTGTGCTTTATTGCAAGGCATGGGTTGGAATAATCCATGCCTAATTAGTCTTCTCATGGTGATTGAGTATCGCCCATGCATCGAAGCTTTTGTTTTGTTCAGCGAGGGCTATACAAACTCATTTTCCTCTGTGAAATCAGTAGTAGTAATTCGGTTGTGGTGGAATGACGTTCAATATTTTACTTAACAGCTCAAGCTTCTAAACTTGTAAAATTGAATAGTGAAGAAACATTTAAAATCCATTTTTTCGTTTGTAACCTTTAGCGCGTTTTTGTAACCGTCAATTTGTGGTCATTCTCTAACAGTTAATAGTGTTAAATTAATGTTTTGTATATGTGTGTTGATTGATTAGTGCAAATTAACGTTTCTTAATTATGGAAGTTTATAATTTCGTAGCTTCGCTAATAGGCGACCTTTCAACATCAGGTTTCTCAACTAGTAGTCATATACAAGTAGTGCAATATAATCAACCTATCTTTGCGATATATATGGACTTAAACTTTAGTGGAATTTTTTCACCTTGTCACAAATTACAATCCTTTAAGAATATATTGTACACAACCTCAGTGTCCAGATTTATCTAAATTTATTACAATCATTACAATGTTCACAACAAATTTATTTTGTTGTATACTACACGCTTTACCTTTTAAATTGGCTGCTTTTCACTGGTCGGTGTACAGCTAGACGGCCCTAAACTCCGGAAAGGACAAGGATACGAATTTAATGGTTTACCGGTTTAAAAGCTTACATTAAATTTAAATTGCCAGGTCGGTTTAGAATGCCCTTAATGTATATTTTTTGTTAAGAATACAATTTCTACGATATTTGTAATTGTTTTGTTCGTACCAACTCTAACCTAAAATATTTGTCTTAAGAACCTTTTTTCTCTAAAAAGCATTGACCAAAATGTCAAGAATATAATAATACAGAGCTTTCCTGTGATGACTCTTCTGTTTTGGTATCGTAAGTTTCCGTTTCAGCAAGGTTCTACTGTATATATTTTCTTAAACGGTTCCTACTTAATTTTATAAAATAAAAAATTTTAAAAATATATATAAAACATTCTTTTTCTATTGAATACGAAATTTTAAATACTATCGGATTTATACAATCAATGTTTTCACTTGCATCAAAAAACGGGTCTCTGAAATCGTGCTGTAAAAGTATAATGCAGAAATATCTCGTAAAAGAAAAAAGAAATACCTAAAAGTAAACATTGTTTACGATTACTTTACGGTATGGGACGGAAAGGTTAAAAAACTCTTATGTTATTTTTTTTAATCAGGATCTATAACATAGATATAACATAAAGTTCTTACTTTGCAATAATAAAATGCGATGCTAGAGTTGTACGAAAAAAAGGTAAGAGATACGCATTGCAAACAAACGTTTATATCACTGAGGTCCTCTAACACTACAATATGTTAGGATTTATGCTACAAGTAAAAAATAACGTTTGGTCATGTAGAATAGAACTCTAAAGTTTTAGTTAGTAAAGTTTCTCCCTAAGTTGAAATGATAAATGTTTTGTTCAAAGTCTGAACAGAATGTGATTTTGGATTTTTAAAAGTCAACTTGAATTCTGTATACAGAGTAGGTCAGGTAAGTTGTCTCTTCTTATACGTGCTTGATGTAACCCAAAATACATGTATCACAGCAACTGAGATTATTGAATTTTTTATAGCATAGAAAGGGATCATAGTTAACTTCTGACAAATTGATCTCTTACTTTAGTAAATAGCAGTTTAACTAATATTAATTACATTAGTATTTAACACGAAAATCACCCATTGGTGCAACCGTACTAAACGCGTGAAAAAGAATTAAAAAATAAATAGCAAGTTTTACCTACCTCCGTAAATGTTTAAAATTGCCTCTATGTGTTATTGATGTTCACGCCTCGATTATTCTATTTTGTAAATCATGTTGATTAACTACCTAAATACGTTATATTATTTCTTTATTTGTACCCCGTAGAAAATAGTCTAGTGGAGTGATATCGCAACCTATTGTTGGCCGTGGTTGCACAGCTTTTCTTCAGTCCAATTTGCTCCAAATATAATAATTAATAATAATAATTTAAGTAATTCCTAAAGGAGGACTACTTACCTTACCCACTCTGTGTTATTATGTAACAAAGTTAATATAATCACACCAAGTCAGCGACTGTAATAACAATTACCGGCTCAGCTGTAAAATGAAAAAATAATCTCATGTAGAAGCATTCTATTTTTCTGTAAAAAGACAACATATACATGGTGTCCCATGACGTCAGGTCACTACTTCACCTACGTGTGGGAGAGTTGAAAATGGTAGAAACTAATGAGTGGTCATTTTCTCTAAATCGACTATTAAAGAAATTATGGCCTGTTTTAGTTAAATGCTGAAGCAGCCGAAGCAATAAATGATATTAAGTGGTATTTGATACAAACTGTCTACGTTACTATGGAAATAATATTATTGAAAGTAGATTTCTCTGCTTGCGCTTATTAACAGTACTGATAATATTTACTTTTACAGCGCGAAAATACGTCGATATCCATTACACGTACGGTTTTTGCAATGGAAACTCAGTAGCAGCTGCTCGAGAATATGGGTTGAGATTGCCAAATCGGCGACTACCAGACCGACAAGTTTTTCAACGAGTACACAACGACCTACGTAAACACGGATCTTTCCCGAAACCGTCGACTAAGCATCCAATACAGCAAGTACTAGACAATGAGGACAACATACTGCAAGAAATTGATAATAATCCCAACACCCCTGTTCGTCTTGTATCTGCACAAGTTAATGTACCACGCATGCGAGTTTGGAAAACACCAAAACGTCATGGTATATATCCATTTCAGATTCAGCCTGTTAAGCCCTCTTACCTACAGATTTCGCGAGTAGTATGGAATTTAACTGCCTACGTAATAGAAAATTATTCATGGATGAGGCAAAATTTGCAAGGAATGGATTAATGAACAAAAAGAACAGCCACTCTTGGGATTTGGAGAATCCACATGAAATCACAGTGTCAAATTATCGCCATAGGTTTTCAGTGAATATTTGGTGTGAAATTATTGATAACATGTTCATAGGTCCATTCGTTTTTGGGAACCATTTAACCCCCGACAGATATTTAAATTTAACAGAAGATCATTTGAGAGGATTGTTAGATGATGTCCCTCTGGCGATTAGACATGGTATGTGATACCAGCACGATGGTGCTCCTGCGGACTTTACGTTACATATAAAACAAGTTATGAATCAACGGTTTGAAGGACATGTAATTGATAGAAGAGAACAACACCCCTGGTCCCCAAGATCTTCGAACTTAACTTGTTTAGATTATTATTTGTGGGGCCATATGAAAGGTATGGCACACCAAACACCATCAGAGACTGTTGAAGATCTTAGGAGACGCATTTTTGAGGCAGCAGAACTAATTCGGAATAACAATGATATGTTACGTAGGGCAACTAGATCTCTCTTAAGAAGAGCCACAATGTGTCTAAAGAGCAACGGTAGCAATTTTGGACAATCTTCACAGTGAATTTTAAAAAAATAATTTTATTTAATAACTAATAATTAAACTCTCTGTATTTTGAACACGGTTTACTTTAGGGGAAAACTTTATTAGAAGTTTTAACTATGTCTAAAGATTACGTACACGAAGTAGTGACCTTCTATCGTGAGACAGTTAATAACTAGTATGGCAATATCTTACATCAATTTTAAATGCATTAATGAGTTAATGTTATAACCTTTCCAATAGTACATTTTTTATAGCGTTAGAAGAAAAATTGGACGAAAAATCTGCAATAAAGCAACCGTGCATGTATCTTTTATTCTATGCAAACAACTTACTATTAAAATAATTAATTAAAGATGTTACCTGTTGTAATTTTTTCTGCCATCATATATTAAAAAATACTTCATCATAAATATTTTCTTCACTTAAAAAAATAAAAATAAATATTCTTGAATAAAACATATGACCCAAACATAGTTCAAATACAGTCGAACTCTCATACAGCGATGTTAGAAAGTACCCAAAAAAGATCACTATATAGAAACTTCACTATAAAGAATTCATGGTGAAATACGAAAGTAATCTCATATATTTGATAGTAGGCAACATTTTAAGCGATATTTTAATTAAACGCACAACCTAATTTGTTGTCAGCCCAAATCAAGTTCCTCAATCTGCTCTAATATCTTTTCGCTGTCTTTTACGATTACCGACATATTGTTGGCAGCAATACCAAATTTTGTGGCGACTTTTTTTTGTTTCACACCTTAATCAACATCATCCAACACCGTTTCCTTGTCTTCAACAGTTAGTTACTCTATTATTTTAAAGAACGGCTTAGTTCCACACCAAGAGAGTAACTAACAAATATACGTACAATGGTAGATGAATTGCACATTAAGAGATGTGAAAACCAAAGATTATCCTAAGTGCATCATATGAATCTTGGACATTAGCTGTGCAAGGTAGATTCTTTGAAAACCACAAATAAGAGATAGTATTTCATAATCCGCTCAAAATTTTACTTCTACATCTGACTAATATCAAAAGTGTGAAAGGAAAACATCACAATATGGAGGCTTTACATCATATTGTAGAGATATTTTTACATGTAATTAAACCTGAAGGTCAAGATTAATATATAGAAAAAATCATTAAATGGAGGTTAACTATATGGGAGTTCGACTCTTCTTACAGGCAACTACATAATCCTAATAATAGGTTATAAATCGTAGGAATCAAGTAAGATATGATTTACTTCTACAATATTGTACATAGCGTTAGTTAGAAAAATTAAATATCTTGAATGGAATGAATTAAGTATCAGGTTGTACTCTGAAAGAGCATATTTTCCATACATTTTACGCTGTGATTATTTAAATTTAAAGTATTTGAACCCTTGGGCTACACTCTACGCTTTCTTTATAAACCTATTTAAAAAGAGCAAGTAAGCTGTTTCAAGGTAAAAAAATGTGTGCTGCATTTTTTTAAATTCGCAAGACCATGAGCATCAGCATATAGAGGCAGAGGAGGCAGAGCAGAGCTCCTCCTTTTACCATTTTATTAAAAAAATGAAAACATGTTTTGTTTTACACTGGAAAAATCTGCAGCGAGCAGAAAAGATGCTGATAATTTTTGGATTATTGATACTTTATCTAACGTTGCAGGCTTCTATATTAACAAAATAATTGCATTTCCACTTTTCTGCAAGTATTGTTGTAAAATTCAAAATGTAATTATTTGCTCGCGTAACAGAATAATACCTTAAATTAAAATTTTTAGTTTAATTGAGATATTGTTCTAAATACGAAAGAATTAGTTAAATATGGAAATTTTAGTTTTAAAATAAAAATTTTATTAATTTTCCCAATGAAACCTTCTAAACCTCCACAGATTCAATTGGAAACTTCAGTTCAAAAATTAATATTGAACCCAAAACTTAAATTTCCAAAACTATGCTGCTTTATATCGTCTGCAACAATTTTCTCTATTTTTGTATGTATTAGTTATGCAATATATAATTGATAAAACACATTACTCCATATAATAGGATATTGATTATTTTGTTTATTAAAAATCTTAACAAAATATACCCGAAAAGGGAAGTAATCTATTCCATTCAGTGGCTGCTATTAGGGAACCACTATTTTACAAACAGGGGTTTTCTGGAAAATTATTGAAACTTTATTTAATCCTAGCATAATACAGTTGCTCATATTTCTTAATTGGTGAACACAGTATAACAATATTGCCAAGAAGGCCTGTGCAAACTTTGCTTTGCAATTTAATTTGCAAGGAAATTGTTTTATATAATTCATCATTTGTTAATTATTTCGATAAGTATCGTAATTTTATTGAAATATAAATAAACTGTGTCGAAATGTAAGTTATATACTTTGTAAATGTAAGTAACTGCTAACTAATCGCTTAAATGTCTATGGTTATCAAGTAACGCCACCGCGGCTTGCGTTCTATTATTACAGTCATTTAGTATAAACACAGTTTTCTATTTCGACGGAAAACTGTACTACTGGTTTCATATGTATGGATTTTAAAGTGACGAAAAAGTTGAGACACTTGGAAGGGGCACAAAATTATTATAAGCTTTTTTTATTACCAGACTTAGTAAATGGTT
The DNA here is from genome assembly GCA_014611495.1 of Limonius californicus. Classification (NCBI taxonomy): domain Eukaryota; kingdom Metazoa; phylum Arthropoda; class Insecta; order Coleoptera; family Elateridae; genus Limonius; species Limonius californicus. The sequence goes on along the minus strand of JABXWE010057498.1, from coordinate 6,705 downwards.
TTTAACAGCGCCCCATCGTCTATATCCGCCATTTTTAAATATGATAGCTCCATCGTTTACATGGCAGACTCAAATTTTCCACTGAATATTTATCTGAAGCAAAACTTCTGAATGGAAAGCTTCTGTAAGGAAGCCTTTTTAGGAAAATGCATTAGTAAAACGCAGCTGAGCATTCTGGCTTAAAGTTTCTAAACATTTTGCTAATCTAATAGGTACTCTTAGAGAATTTGTTTACAACTTCTGATTGTTGCGTATAGTATTTATATTCATTATATTTATGACACCTTGAATACAAGAGCTAGGTTTTTCTTTGAGCACAATACAGTATATACTTGTATTTACTAAATTTACTTTTTTATTCGGCGTCATTTTGCAATATTTACAAGAAAATAAGATCAAAATTCAATCTATATTTCGTATCCTCTTTCCAAACGGCTAAGTAAATAACTGCCCGTTAATAATTCAAAGCAGATCCATAGAAATCTCAAATTCGGCCCAGACAATGTTTGCACATAATATCTCGTACACAAACACCTCTCAAATGCCATATTTTGGGGCATTATTAAATTTCAAAACACGGCGCAACGTCAATGTGCGATGTGGGCCCTCCATTGAAGGGCCTACATTCCCACTGAAATTAGCTACAGTTGTTTCAGGTACTCCTCTGCATTCTATAACCATCTGATGGCTCTTTGACAGCTAAATGTATGTGCAAGGCTTTCAGTTGTCATTCCACTAGATACACAATCTTTAAACATATTTAATTATTGTATACAACGCCCGGAAGGTTTTGTTCGCGATTGAAATTGTAGTGTAAATTTCTCAGATAAGGCATTTCTTCATTATATTCTTAGAGGCAGATGTTTCGAAATTGAATTACGACAGGGTTCTGTGCCGTGGAATTCTGTTTTTATGTAGTTTTATTGAGGAGGTTCGCGAACAATACTAATTGCTACTCGACAGACCATTAACATGAAGATTTAACTGTTCGTATTGTATTCGGAATAAATTAAAAATCATTACTACGTTTTTAATATACGGATAATAATAAACTATTATCTCTTTATCTCGAGGAAGTTGCATAAATGCCTCATTCATGCATAATTTTTAATTGAAGTAAATAAATTCCTTGACATTCTTGTCATCCTAGTAATTAAATTACACAAAATTGTGCAAAGGATTATCAGTGTGTTAGCAAATTTACACATCATAGTCACCAAAATTTTCCATAACGATTGGCTATGGAAAATAAAACGTGTGTCTTAGCTTAAACCATATAGTTTATGATATTTAATGGAATCACTTATCAGTTGCTCCAATTATTTTTACTTAAGAACATACAAATGCATAAATGCAGAACGTAACAACATACTCATTGAATAAGATTATGCTATAAGTTTCTTAAAGTTTTTCGCCGCTGATACAAGTAGACGTTTAAATTGCTTGAGAAACGTTGATGGATTCTAATTAAATACTTTGATGGCGTTTAATAAATAAAGATGCACAGACTGCCTATATTGCAGTTGTTTCTTTATACCTAAAACAATAGCAACAGTCTTTGGTAGCTTATATGTGAGGAAAACTACCACGTATATGCAACAATTTATTTACAACAAATAACAACAATTTCTAGATAACAAAATCACGAGAGAAAATAACAATAATAACTGCACGTTTACTGCTGCTGTACTGGAATGAATTTTTGCCTACCTTCCCAAGCTGTCTTATAAGAGTAAAATGATTTACGTCAGCAGCATCGGAAAGTACGCGTTTTCTCCAGAGGAATGTGGCTGCTATTGTTCAGCATCCTCTCTGGGAATTTCTTAGGATAGCTTGTATCGCTACAAGTCTATCTCGATAAAAAATATAAACTACAGCTACACTGATTTAAAAGAGTGCACATTAACGCATCATACCATTTTTCCATTAAAATACACTCCTCATACATAATAATAATTCTTATGACCGCTGTAGAACCTTGCGTCAGAGTGTACAGGTTGCGCTAGCCCCTCTAACTTGATCTAACGACAACCACCGTAGTAGTAGCAGAGACCGACGGCTTTGACGTGCCCTCCGAAGCACAGCTGTTCGCTGTTGTTGTACCACTAAACGGGCCGTCCATTCTAGGAGTGATCCAAGCTTGCCTTGCTTAAGTTTGGTAACCGTTTGACCGGCACTAGTACTCCATACATAGTAACTATAAATGTATTGACCATTATAACCAGAAACATATGTCAAATCCACAAACCAAACGAAGACTACGCGAATTTATCAAGGCGTTCGCTTTTTTAGCACTACCTTCTCTTCTTACTCTGTTCTACTAATTGTTCAATATCTACCAGAAAGAGTTGGAACAATTCAACCAAACAAACAACAACAAACAACTAAAACAAACAGTTTCTGGTTGTATATCAAGCTTAAATGATGTATGTGATGTTAATTGCAAAAGCCAAGGTATTCATTTTTTGACTAACCTTTTACAACTGGTTTCTAACCTCACTTTTGAATATCTGCCGATCTTCGGAAAAACTTACAAATTTTTATTCTTCGTGTGCTGAATTCTCAAAAAAATGTTTTCAGTTTGAAGGAACCTGTGTAATACGTTCATTTTGTTCCACCATGGGCATCTTATTAAGTTTGATTATTCTTACTTTTTAGATCTTCTTCTTCTACTTTTTCTTCTTCTTCTTCTTCTTCTTTCTCTTTGAGGCTTAGGCTTTTTGGTATATCTTTGCTTGGGTCTCTCGGGAACTCATTTCCCATATGGGCGGTAGGAATATGCTATTTTAAGTATACGGTAGTTCTCTATTCTCGTACGTGACATTTCCAATTTCCTTTGTTCTGGTCAATGGTATCCTTTATTGCTGTAAAGCGTTTCTGTTGTTTCTAATTATATCGGCTCTAGTCTATCTATTTACCACTCTACAAATTCGCTGGATTGAATTTATGAACGATCTATTAGAACTCACGTCTAGGAGCAATTTCCTAACTTCGATTTGTAAGGTGCTGTTGATAATACCACACATATATTGAATCCGGTCTATCTTATTTCGTATCCACGAGAGTTGAAATATTTTACTTGTTCGATACTTTTACCATCAATGCATATTTTAGTTCTAACTGGAACTTTTCCATGGAAGACTATTTTAGATATAGAACAAAAACTCCAATGTAGTAGTAGCTACATCGACTTAAGCCAACCTATGCAGCTTTATTTATTAAACATCTCGAAAGAACTTGTATAGGGTCTATCTAGGTTTGTCAAGTAATTCAAACTGTAAGCAACCGTGATCTATATTTATGACATGTTGCCGCGATAGTAATGGATAGTCCTGTAAAATATTGTTTTTTTCCATTAGATCATTCGACCAGCCAATCACTAAATCTGAATTAACCTAATTTTGGGTTCTCATTCCTCGACTAAAACCACAAAAATTGTAGATTGAAGTTTCAGTCTGCATAAGACTAGTTCATATTACATTCTACAGGTGACTGTTGCTCCTCAAACACGGAATGATCGTATTATTACGACCGTTTAAAATAAATTATGAAATATTTAAGGGTGGTCGAAATTCGATATCATTAAATGGCTATCTCCGCTACCAACTAAAAGATATATAAAAAACAGAGAGGAAGTTATTCAATTAATGTTTCAATACAAAACAAAAATTCGACATACAGGGTCTGCTATAATGGCAGACAAGCTCGGCGGTACGATAATTGGGGATGTTTAAGTCGTAGCTTCTTGGTTAAAGTTTAGTAATGTAATTTAATTTGTTTAATAAACTATATTTAATTAAACTGTAAGATATACCGCGAGAGCAATAGGAACCCATTGGAATTTTAAAACCATGTATTAGATTAATTTGTAATTATAACGATGTAAACATTATAAATATTTTTAACTGTTATACATTAATAATTGACAGCTTACATTTCAAATTTTATTAGGTTATATATTTAATTATTTAATGGAAATTTAAAATTAACGGTTTATTTATTAGCCAGTGTTTTTCTATACTTTTAGTTAGCTATATTCAAGATTACATTGCCGTCTCAAGTGTTCTGAGGTCCCTGCGGTCGAAGTAGTGAGGTTATGAAGTTATGGACTATGTAGATAAACGTGTATTTGATATAAAATTGTTGGATACATATTTATAGAACAAAATAAATAAAGGATTTTACAAAAGATGTTGAAAATGTTGACCATTGTTTTCTAAACATAAATGCACTCTTCTCCCACTTTTCCAACGCATTCGCCAAAGTATCAAGGGTAAGTTCATCTAACTTTTGTAAAATAGCATTTTGTAAATCTTGTAGATTCTGTGGTCTATTACTAAAAATATTGTTTTGGTGGAAACAAATGTCTACTAATTAACCGATCATCATCTAATTTCTGTAAAAATTGTATGACAAGATTAGCAGTATGTGCATTCTCCTGGTGAAAGTAACCATCTAATTTCATCATCATGAAGTTGATTGAAAAAGGGAGTTAAGGTATTCTGAAGATAATAATCGGCAGTTATATTTTCTGCAGAAAACTTATAAGTTAGTCGTCTTCTTGAAACAGCGACCCATAAACCGATGTCTTGTGGATGTAACGGCCTTACCTCAAATATATGCGGATTATCTATTTCCCTTATTCTCAAATTTTGGCTGTCAAGATGCCCATTGAGGTGAAACCAAGCTTCATCGCTGAACCAAGTAAGATCCAATATGCCATTATTAATTAGGTTGTTTAAGAAACAGTGACAATAATTTGTTATAGGTTGGAACTATTTGCATTTTGTATGGAAACATGCTCAAATCTTTTTTTTTATTTGTTCCACAAGTACCAAATGGCAAACAATTTCTTGGCTTAGTATTCTAATCGGATTAGAAGGAGTTACTTCCATGATATCCCTATAAACATTGTCAATAACTTCTACAGGTCTTTTCACAGGTCTTCCTGATCCCGTTTTCCTTTCAACGCTTCCACTTTTTCTAAAATTATTTATCATAATCTTGGCAGTTTGATAGAAATTGTTATAAGTGAAGTTTGCAGCTTTATTGAAATGACACTGTTGAAATTCTGTGAAACGGATTTGAAATGAATATTGACATTCATCAGTTTCATTCTTTATACCATTTTGAAAATAAGATTGTAATATAAACATTTACATGAACACTCTTAACAGCTTTAACTTCCCAGTACTGTAATACCTTTTGCAATAATCAATTAACTAAATAAGTAATTTAAGAAAATTTGAAATGTAAACTGTCAATTATTAATGTATGACACTTAAAAATATTTATAATGTTTACATTTTTATAATTACAAATTAATCTAAAACAATACTTTAAAATTCCAAAGGTGTCTTTGACTTGTATGTATATTGCTCTCACGGTACATAAGGTTCATTGAAAATCTGCTGTAGAAGTTATTGTTGTTAGTTCATTCAATTACTTGTAGTTGTCCAACACTAGGTTGTGTATACTAAATTTTCCGTTTAACCAAATACGGTAATTCTAATTGCCATGTTAAGTTACAATTTAAATTTATAGTGTGCTACATTCTCTTGAGAGGCTACAAAAATAACGCAAAATATTCTAAAATTAGCTTTTTCTGTGGCCATTGTAGCTACGTTTATATGCGACTTTTCCACTTACCGCTTTTAACCAGTAGACTGGATATCCAAGATTGAAACAAGGTATAAAATTATCGAAAAATATAACAAAAAATGCTGATAAAAAATGTATATTTAATATATCTCTTAGAGTGATTTATCTCTTACGAGACGTAGCGATCTTCTCTTCTATGGCTGTGTTGCGTATTTAGAGTGCCACAGACGTAGAAGACCTACAGCTTAACGTGGGTTCCGAACCACGGGAAGTGTAAACACTTCTACTCCAGAGAAGATATACTAGGCAGAATACCTCGCTGGTTTGCCATTGCCTTGCGAGGGAGAACGGCCGTTAAAAATTCGATGTTCCGGTACTGGGAATTGAACCCAGGACCTTCGGCGTAGAAGTTTAACGCGCTAACCTCTAGCTCACGGGATATATACATGGACTTGATTTTGTGAACAACATGATGCATACAACCCCAATGGCCAGATTATCTAACTTTCTTGAAATCAGAACAATATTTCCCACAAATTTATTTTGTGGTATACTATATGCATTGCCTTTTACATTGGCTGCAATTTGAATATTGTTCAGCTCGATTTCCTAACATTATCACACAATGTATAAAATATTGTGCTGCAACCCACCGCACACAATTTTCCAATCATTTTGACAACCGTGGTATATTCATTGCCAGAAACAGTTTCTAAAATTTCTGTGGTTAGAGCTCGACGAAAAACGGTAGGTACTCCATGATTCGACATTAGCTCTGAAGAGAAGCACGAGGCAGATAAGAGGCCGGTGTCCATCATATCAGTGGACCGTAGGTACATAACCCGTAACCATATTATTACGAACCCAATATCCAAAATTCTAAATTAAATTATTATTGTTTAATAGCTGTTGTAATGTGATTTCAGTTACTTGCATACACATTTATGTTGCAAATGGTGATGTCATTTTACTCAGCAAATTCAAAGTACATTAGACTATTAAATTAGGCAATGTGGAATAAGTAATACGCTTGATAAGGGAAATGGACTAATAAGAAGGTCATTGCTTATGGGTGCAAAAGAGAATTTATAAAAGGACACTTAA
>JABXWE010057493.1:0-13095 GCA_014611495.1 Limonius californicus | reverse complement strand
GAAATAATGGGGCTGGTGTTAATGTAACAAGAAAATCCTATGCCTAACACCACAAAACCGATCGCCTCCGATAAAACTTCTGGATTGCTGTTTTCGTTTCCGCAAGATTGTAAAAATGTATTAGCCATGCAGGATTATGAAGATCAGTGCAGAATAACAATGAAGTTTTCGAAGCCCCACTAAGTCAAATCGTGACAAACATTCCGTATTTTAATCGGCGATCGACAATTTCCTCAGAAAACAATGTACGGCAAAAAGTAACAGAATGGTTTTGACACAATACGCAACGCGTTCAATATGAAATAAATCACTGCTGTTCAATCGAATATTTCAACCTTTTTGCAGCTGCAAAAGTGGGAATGTTTCTTTTGTTCCTCTCTTCGTACAGCGCGGTTACTGTCAGTAAATTGTTTCACTTTGTGTCATGTAAAGAATTTTCGTCACTTGTTGCATGGCACCATTTTATTTAGAATAATTGTAGGAAAAATGAGAATAGTTTCGGTTTTTTCTTTCCATTAATATTATTGATATTTTTGGAATATACTTCCCAACCACTTCCTCCTAGAACGTCCTCTCTAAAACTTTATAGTTTTTTGGGCAGGGTGTCAGTTTGAAACCGTACAATGTGATACATCGCTGGAAGAAACAGGTATTGAAAATTTCTAGAATCCGTTCTACAACGTGGTGGAGGAATCATTCATTATAATTCATAAGATAGTCTTCTCGATGTAATTCCTTAGTCTCTAGATCCCCCAACAAAAAAATTTCAAATGGCAGTACGCACCTTATGATACCTTATTGAAGAGCTTGTACACAACAATACTCAATAATAGCAAACATTTTTTTTACCCGATTCGTTTATGAAAAATAGAATGTCCCCTAAGATCTCCGGATTTGACCCCATTATACTTCTATGGGGCCACTTAAAATGAATCGTCTACATAACTTAGTCGCAGTTCATTTCATAACTGCGGCACGAAATAGTTTAGGAGCGCCGAGTTATTTCGCGACAAACCTTCCAAAATGTTTGGGAAGAATTTGAGAGTATCCTTTACTATTGCCCAGAGAAAAATTGCAATAATTTTGAACATTTAAACTAATATTTTTTAAATTGCAATAAAGTCATTGGTTCTAAACCTTTTGAGACTTATTTTATAATTTTTCCAAAACGAATTAGTTAAAAGATGGTAAACCATTGAATAGCATTTTGTAAGAGCTGTTCAATGAGGTATCACAAAATGGGTGCTACAATTTGAAATTTTTTTGTTGAGGTAGTTACAGCTTCTGGTTCTGAATATTTCCCTTTCATGTTGGAAAGCAACGTAGCGGACAAACGCGAGTACTGATCAAACAGTATCCAGTGGGCGCGGTGCCCACTTGGATGGGTGACCGAAATCTGCGCTTACACACTGCAACTCGCGGTGTCTAGGAGAGTACCTAAAACCGTCAGTTCCTCTAGGTTAGTGCTCCACGTCACTAACTACCTCAAATAAGATTAAAGTGACAGCAGGGTGCCTTCGGGTCTCCCGGTAATTCTATCTCATGCGCAATTTATTTATTCATTATTGCTGTATTAATAATTTCAAGAAACTTTTGTTGCAAATTGTATGTGTTAAATTGACACCCTCTGACACGCCACTGTGCTTTGTTAGTCACAATCGTTCTTTGTTTTACAAATGTATTAAACAATTTACTGCTGAGAAAGGAAATACAATAAAAAAATATTTCTACAAAATACTTGGAAACCTAGACATTGATTAACTATATGTCTCTGTCACTAAAATAGGACGGGGCTCAGTTTAATTTATCTCCATCGAAAACAGCTCTATTAAAGTAATATCGCATTATTGTCTATAAATCGAATTTTCCAAGTAATAAAAAAACGTAATTTTTGACATTCCTTTAATCATTATCAGTATTATGAAAGTGTTCTAAACGGCAGCCATAAATTGTTAAATTTTGAATCGGAAGTTACGAAAGCGTATATTTAATTTTTTAGCAAAGAAAATATTTTTAGATACTTTTTGCAAAAGTAAAAACTGCTTCGGAATGAAATAAATAAAATAAAACTAATAATAAAATAATAAGTACAAAATATAATCCGTCAGAAACATCAAGAGAAACTCATCGGTTAAAGCCATCAGGAGATCATTACTCAGAAAAGTTATATGCTTTGGATTAAATGTACCGGAATAAATTGGAAAAAATCATAATGGCATATTAAGACAAGAAACGAGCGTGTAATTAGAAACAGTGTTTCCGAAAAGCTTTTCAAAGAGTGCATAGTCGAAAATGATAGGGTATCCAAACTCGCGTATAATATCTAAAAGAGCACATCCTTTTAAGATACAGCAGAAAAGCACGAGAGGGAAACAGTGCCAAATAATTTTTAAGAAGTAAACACACACAAACAAGGACGGGGATGATTCAGTGGTAAGAGAGCCAAGCTTTGGATATAATAGTCCAAATGTTTTCTGGTTCAAATCACTCCAGGGTCGGAAATTTTTTTAATTCCCTGGGTGATCGGTACTGGGTCCCGGTCTCCATTTGCCAATGGGGATCAAATGGCACTCCTCGTATTACGATCGCACTAGAGGAGTAACAAGATCGTATAAACAAAAATACACCACCCACCAGGCAGGTTAAGCATCGTTACGCACCAACATGGTAATCCGCAGAGTCGGACCTGGTTGTGCATTACACAAAGTAGCTTAGCCTTGCCTCACATCAAAACGATGGGCCCATAAGGCCTGTGAAAGTTTCATAATAATAAAATAAATAAAGCACACATAAACACTGATTCTTTAAGGAAACAAAACAAGAAAGCACATAAAAAAATATATCAAGAATCAAAGGTCCATTTACAAAATGTAAGCGATAGATTTTACACAATCCGACTAAAGGAAACACAAGAGATTAAGTCCGATGATTGTGGCGGACTCTTTACTAATTATCCAAATCAATCGAAACATAAGGACAGTTTGAAATTAGTCAATACGTAATAATTCTGGAATCTCTCTCATCTATTTATTAGAAAAGTAGGTGATTAATTAATTAATACAAACTACCGAGGTACATCTACCAAGAGCATCACCTGTGGAAAGAATTTCAAGACAATTCCCACGGAGTTCGGATTTATGCACTTTTGCATGCGTTCAAACAATTCTCGTGACATTTTTTCCACTCTGAAGTTGGTATCTCAAAAACATGGTTTGTGAAGGCTTCGACAGCTTCTTGAGGCGATGAAAATTGCTGTCCACGCAGTTTTTTTTGGCATTCGGGATCACAAAGAAGTCGTTAGGCGATAATCAGGTAAATACGGGTAATGAGACATTAATTGGATGTTTTTCTTATTCAAATAATCGATTATTTGAAGTACTGTGTGAGAGCAGACATTGTCACAATGAAAAATGATGCGATGTTTTCGGTTGTTTTTCCTGATTTCACCGATGACTTCTGACAAACAAATTGTTGTATACCATTCAGCGTTAACTTTCTTCGATCCTCTAAAGGAATGGTTGCGACATCTCCAGTACAACCGAAGAAACAAACGATCATTTTCTTGGAAGTGCTCCCTGAACGAACAACTTTTGTGGGATTCGGTTCAATTTGGAACACCCAAACAGTGGATTGTTGCTTAATTTCCGGTTCATACGAATATATCCAAGTTTCGTCGGCTGTTACGATGTTGTTTACGTATTTTGCAGTTCCTCGATCGAATTTTTTGAGCATTTCGTTACACCAATTAACACGAGCCTTTTTTTGAGCTTCGGTCAAATTACGCGGAAACCATCGGGAACAGATCTTTTTCACAGCTAAATGTTCATGCAAAATCGTATGTATTGCAGTCGTCGATATTCCTAAGGATGCCTCTATCTCATTGTAAGTCACATGACAATCTTCTTCAAGCATGTTGCGCACAGCATCGATGTTTTTTTTAAAAACAACCAATTTTGTTCGACCTTTACGAAATTCATCACTGACATACACACGATCACGACGAAATTCTGAAAATCAATTGTAGACAAGCTTTTCTGATGGTGCTTCATTACCAAAAGTTGAACGAAACGATTCTATGCATTATTGTTAAGTTAGGCCTTTACTAAACTCGTAAAAAATCATGGAACGAAATCCTTCAGGTAAAATTTCCCTTTTTTCACAAAATTGCTTTTTTTAAACGCTCACTGTAAACAAACTACTCTGTCAATTTCTAAGCTGCCACTGTTTTCACAATAACAAATGTCAAATTTTATGAAAATAGTAATGTCACATCTCAATAGCGCCACCTAGTGGTCGTTTGTAAAAACTTAAAAGGCTGCCTTCGTATATGGGTTGACACCTGTAATTTATTATCGTTTTAGACAACTTGATTGTATAATGGTGGTCATGAAGAATATTAATTCGCGATATTTCTAGGAGGAAGTCTTGGATTAAAAAAATGTGGTACCCAATAGAATTTCTGTTGATTATTATTTAAAAGTTCTACACATAATATAAAAAAAGTTAACTCCTGTGAATATGGTCGCTACTATACCATTCGCATAAATTGATCTAAACCTAAGGACACTTTTCGATCAGTCAAGACCTATCAGTTCTGTTGATTAGCAAATTTATGTCTGTTGGGGATTCCCATAAAATGACGATAATGGTCATATTTATTTATTTATTTGATGCAAACATGAAGGGGAATGGTGACTAAGGGGACCCTTCATACCATTCCCCAGAAACAGACCAAATAATGCGAAAAATTGATAGGACAGAGTAAAAGGAAAGAGGAACGGATAAACGGTAATGTAAGAAGAGGAAAGATGGGAAGAAGAAGAAGATGAAAGGAAGAAAAAGAAAGAAAATAGGGGGGACAAGACGACAAATGAGAAAATAAATAGCAAAATGGTTAAAGGGCGCGGAGAAGAACGACTGAATGGTTAGAATTTGGAGGAGAAGAGGAAGCAGAAGGGGGGGGGAGAAGGAAGCGGGAATAAAATGCAAAAATAGCTAACGAAAATGGAAGGGTTCAGTGGCAGAAAGGTTAGACAGTAGAAAAGGTGGGGCAAGGACCAAAGTTGTTTCTCACCTCTCTTTTTTCTATGTTTTCTATGTGACAAACGAATGCAGTTTGGTATTGGTCATACGCTTAAGACTTGGAATCTGTTGATTAGCAAATTTATGTCTGTTCGAGTTTTCCATATAATGACGATAAACTTCATATTTATTTATTTATTAAATGCAAAAATGAACGCGTAACACGGGAATGGTAACGAAGGGGAACCCTTCATACCATTCCCCAGAAGCAGACCAAAGATAAGACAAGAGAGGGTAAGAGGATAGAGGAACGGCATTGTAAGGAAGGGTAAGAGGGGAAGAAATAAAAGATTAGATGAGGGGAAAAAGGGGAAGAAGAAAATATGAGAAGAAGGAAAAGGAAGAAAATAGGCGGAGAAGGACGACAAATAAAAAAAGTAAATAGGAAAGTGGTTAAAGGAAGTGGAGAGGAACGAGTAAATGGGTACAACTGGGATGTGGAAAGGAAGCAGAAGGTTAGGGGGGAGAAGAAAGTAGGAAAAGGATGAGAAAATAGTGAAAGAAAATGGAAAGGTTTGGTCAAAGGAAACGGGGGCGGTAGAAAAGGTGGGGCAAGAGCGCAAGGTGTTCTGTACCTCCCTTTTTTCTGTATTTATTACGATAAATCAATTAAGCTTGGTATTGATTATACCCTTAGCATTCGGAATGTTGATTAGCAAATTGATACGTCTTGGGGATTTGCATAAATGAATCTACGTGTCGTATCTATTTATTTGTTAAAGACAATAACTGTATACGTTTACAAATTTGTTATCAGAATTACATTCATACAGTGTACTTCAATTGCTTTTTTAATAACTAAATTATTGAAGTCGTCTCTTCGGGCTTAGACCCTTACATATAGTATTATCAACGTGTGTCATTATGCTTTGATAATGCTGCCTGCAACAGTTAGCGAAACGTCAGCACCAGTGAAGCCCAAAGAGATAACTTCATCAGACACAAACCGCGGAAGCTTGAGACTTCAAATCAACTAAATTATAATGAATGTATTATGTTCTTCGCTGTGATGTTCTTTTGTTTGAATGCATAAAAACTATAATTAAATAGCAATTACTTTATCATATGATAGTTAATTCAAATATAATTCTATGTTAAATGGATCCTAAACCGACCTAGCAATCAAAAATTAAAAACATTGAACTACAGCAAAAGTAAAAGACAATGAGTATAGTGTACGACGAAACAAATTTGTAACAGCATTGTTCTGATTGTAAGAATATTAGATCTATCATGACATATAGGTTGTGTGAATTATGATCTTAAGAAAGGATGGTGATCCACATTTATCATAAACATAAGTTGATTTTGCCGCATCGATGCACTATTTTTGGCAATTCTTGTATGTGTAGTTTGTATGATTTATTAGACGTTTTGTTTTACCTTATTTTATTCGTGGATATGTTGTTCACTAGTTAAAAGAAACAGCCAAAGAGTAGATCGCTTATTTCATAGCTACGGGCACTGTTCGGTTCCCAACAATAATCTTTCAGTTTTGTATATGTTTGAGTTTGCCGACACACGTGGACCGAAGGGCCGTGGCTCCCCGTCGATAAACAGGAAGCTGTTCCACGTGAAGGTCCACTCTTCGGACAACATTACTGTCAGTGCAATGATTTAGTTATTGGGCCATGTGCGGGTTCGTTACGCACATGGTATAGATTTGCGTAAGATTTGTTAGCTGACAATAACGTGGGGCGGTTCTTGTTCTAAGGTTTAGTTTTTAGAAAATATCTTCGCCCTCTTCGGAGGCCCTGTTTATAATTATTCCTGTTTGAACATTCGCAGGGAGCAGACCTTTATCCGTCGCCTGCTACTGTGTGATGTGATTCTTGTAATCAAAATTACTATTTTATCATTCGCAGAGAGCAGACCTTTATCTGTCGCTTGCTCCTGTATTGTTATCATTCTTATACCATCGTGATCAGTTAATAAAGTGTTATACTAAAATCAACAATTGTTCATTGTGTTAATTCTTCTGTAGGTCCTATTTAATCAGACAATACGTAAACTCTTTTGAGAATAGTGTGTGAACGTGTACGTAAGCATCGCGTATCCACCAGGCACAATGGAAATTGTAGCTTATGTTTGACCCCCTAAAATGTAACTACATGTAGAGTTATGGTTATCGTTAAACCCTCTAGGAAAACTTATACGAAACAATATTCTTCCATTTGAAATTTAGAACTCAATCTCAAATAAACTATTTTCAAAGTGTGTTGAATCAACGGATATGAACAGCAAAAGAAAGAAAGCACTTTTGATTACATCTGCATTAAATTTGTTTTCTTGTTTTACTTAACAACCACTTTCTTATAAAGTATTATCCCACTAAGATACTTCTTTATATTTACTTCCCTACTTCCAGCCCAACAAGCAATTACAAACTTATTCAAATCGGATTGAGTTTCAGCAACTTACTGTTGTTTCACAAGGCGTAAAAAAGTTTTATATCAACAAATTTAAACGCAACTAAGATTAAATCTACCAACTTTCCGCAACAACGCAACTAGGTTTTTTATAGTGTAGCCACAATGGCCTCTCCTTATTTAGAAAACCACTTGAAAGACGTAAAGTTAAGAAACATTGTCGCCTACTTTGATGGCACTTACCGTATTGTAATTGTAATAAATATCACCTACAACACTCGCAGTATTAATGAATATTATTTTTTATGTTAATATACTTGCTGCAAACGTACGATAATTTTTTAAAAACAGTAATTTATTGTTCGGGCTGTCATTTTAGCGTATTTTGTGGGCGGAACCGGAATTTTAATTTTCATTTGTATGAAGTTACAACGAAAAATACTTATATAAATGGATAAATCATCTATTTTTGACGTTGTGCTTATTTTATCTCTGTTTACTTAGAAACTCAATTCAGGTTAGTACTAAATATTATTTATATGTTTGGCGGCTGAATTTAAAACGTTATTCGCATCGTTCTTTTATTTTTTAGTTCCTTTAACACATTCCAGTTTTATAAATTAAACTCTAGACAACTTAATAGATGTGTCTACATTGAGTTCAGCAAAAAATATATTAAATCTTACAATTAACTTTTATGTGAGGTTCTCTTAGAACTTCATAATTTGCTAAAGTGTGTGGCATAATTTCAAAAACAACTTACAGTAGTTTCTTCTACGAATTCGCTATAAAAATTCAGATAACTGTAAACGCGAATTAGCATTTGTTGATTACTATTCCTTAACTACCTTTGCATTTACTGACATATAAGTGCTTACAACTAATTCCAACAATCCGTCTTCGGCAATTCCTTGCGCTCTGCTGAACAGTTGTAGCTCTTTATGGCCTTACCTATGAACTTACATTCACAAAGACACCGACTTTAAATAGATACTGCTTCGACTCAGGCTAGCTCTTCATATATTTCAACCGGAACCTGATCAGCTCTGCAAGCCGGCTAGTTCATTAGCTAGGTTGTTGCTTGCCAAACAATTATACTGGATGTAGTCGTGCAAAGCCGTCATCCTGAAACCTTTAGGAAGGTCTTAACTCTGTCGCTATACTTCGCTAATAATTATTTAATCTTGGTTTTGTCAAGAAATTTTATATACTGTATGCATTAGTAGACTAATTAAATTAAGTATTTAATACAAATTTTAATTGACTAGAATATGAATAGGCATTAGCTATTCAGAATAAGAGAGGACAAAGAGTCTTGTAACGTACAAGGGGAGTTTTTTATGTTATCTACTTAAGCATGAAGGAAACAAATTAGAAAACAAACAAAATCTTATTTTTCAACATAAGAACCATTAACGCTTACACACTTATTCCAACGTTTTTCTAATAACGCTATGCCTTCGACAACATTCTTTTGATAACTCTGCAAAGTACGACTCTACAGAGTTTTTCAAGTCCTCATTCGACAAAAAGTGACGCCCTCTCAAGTGTTTCTTGAAGTTTGGAAAGAGATACTAGTCACAGGCGACGAGGTGGGGACTGTACGGTGGATGTTGTAATTCCTCAAAGCCGCATTCATCAATTGCTTGTCGTGCAGAAGGACAGTTTTCTGGGCAAAATTGTAAGGTCTTTTCTCGCGTATAGCTGTTTTCAAACTGATTATTGTTTCTTTGTAGACATTCCCTGTTATTGTAGACCCTTCTGGCATATACTCAACCCATAAAATCCCTTCAGCATCCCAGAAAACCGTGGTCATCACTTTTCCCGCTAAGAATTGCGCCTTCGCCTTCTTGGGTGGTGGAGAGCCCTTATGAAGTCATTGCATGAACTCTTGTTTCGTCGATGGGTCCGAGTGATGTACTCATTGTTCAGGAGTGAGTAGCTTGGGAATCCAACTTGCTGATTCTCAAATCTTCGTCAAGGATTTTAAAAACAGGTGTTTCTATATACCTGCTTGTCTTGCAATAACTGAAACTGTCACTCGGCGATCAGTCAACACCAAATCTTCAACTATCTTTATGGGCTCCTATGTTCGTGGTTCAAGAGGTCTTCCGCACTTTGGATCATCCTGAATGGACTCCCTGTCCAATTTAAATTGCTTACACCAAAATTTAGCTTAAAAATAGGACGGGCTATTTTCCCCATACACATCCACCATTCTCTCATGGATATTCTTTGCCTTCTTTCGATAGAAATTTTATGACCCTTCTGCGTTCAAGTTTTAAATCACTGATTTTTGCACCTCTAACTCTATACCTCTCCCACGAGGATTGATCACTATGGGAGAGTAGATCAACAACCCCCCTTATGGGGGAGGCCCTTGCTCAACAACGGGATGTTGCGGGCTATTAAAAAAAAACTCTATACAGAAATGAAACATCTTAAGCGAGTTGTATCAAACTTGGAGGATACACTCTAAAATGTCACACAGACTTGACATAATAAATTTATCACGATAGCGTTTTGTTTCCGTAGCTAGGTAGATAACATAAAAAACTCCCCTCGTAGTTGTCGCTAATCTCCGATAGAAGAAGGCATTGTGATGAAAACGATTCAGTGGAGTGTTCGTTGCGAGGTTCCTGGTTTTAAATCTATTGTAAATTCAATTTATGCGAAACGGTAATAATTATTCACACTGTAAAACATTAATGAAGAGGCTGAGTAATGAAACATCTATTATAGTAAACTTATACTTATATTTTTATCACTGACAAACCTTAGAATACAAACCAAAAAGAAGAGATATTAGAATAGACCATGGAATAGATGGCTAAAATAAAATTGACGAAAAAAGCAATAACATGCCTTCTTCATGAAATGAAGATTATAATTATAGGAATTGGAGAACTAAATTAATATAATTTAATAATTGAACATTACACAAACTTTGCACAGGAAATTGTTCCTGGTATAGGAAGATAAATTACGATAGCAGATAGAAATAACATACTATTAAGTAAAAGTACATCTTTTCTATTTATAAACATTGAAAATTTCAAACTACTTTTTACACCATATCACTATATTTCCTATAATTATATGAGCAATAACTAATAATTACCGTATTACATCGATTACAAGACGCACGGTTTTCCCTATTTTTGTCTCTCTGTATTTATAGTGCGTCTTATACTCGTTGAATTCTTACTAAGGTACTGGTGGCTAACGAAAAGCTTTCTGGATTACAAAAATTATAATCGATGTAATACGATAATTCCCATATTATATGGAGAGTTTAATAGCTTTGCTATTTTCCATGTCAGAACAAAAAAATGAGCAGCATCGTTCACCTTAACTTCCTTTTACTTTAAATAATATTTCCCTATTTCCCTATATGTATCAATGTTCCTACAATACTAAGATAGCTACACAAGTATGCACATCAAGATATGTTCCTTTATTAAGAAAATTCTAATGTCGGAATAATTGTTTAAATAGTACGCCCAGTTTCAGATTTTAAATAAATATAAGTACCATAGGTAATATGTGTACCCATCACCCAAATAAAGCATACCTAAGTGCGGTTAGGTGGAAATGGAACGGTTTTCGAACAAACACAATGATTATTATTCGCCATATAGACCATGCTGAAGAGGTTGAGTAATAAAAAATCTATTATATGAGGATGGTTCATCAATTACTGCCCCTAACATAGAAGGCATTGACCGAAAAATTAATATTTTTTTTAGGAACGTCAGTTATTGACATTAATATATGGCAAGTTACAGGTGCCTATCTTCTTGTTAATAAAAGTTATACATTTAATATTACTGAGGAGCTGGTGATTTAGTTGAAATGGAAAGATTCGAGACGGGAGCTGTGATTGAGAATGCTTTATCACCGCACAGAATGTATAATAACCTGTTTGGACCGTTGGGCGATTCTACCCCGCCGCGTCGTATCAAGTAATTGAAAATTGGTGCCGGGGTTTCAAATTACGAAGGAAGTCGTGTCAACATGCAACAGTTGCTGGACCACCGAAAACTGTTGCCACACAAGAAAATATTGATTTGGTCCATGGTATGGTACTGAGTGAGGGGAAAATTACGGTCAAATATATTGCTCAGACATGTGGTTGTTGTGGAAGCGTTGCGAGAATTTTGCACAAGGAATTGAGTCTGAAAAAGGTATGCGCTTGATGGATTCCGAAAATGTTGTCATCTGACCAGAAGCGGGGCAAGCTACTCACTGCTGCGAGCAATTTGAGATGAATGGGCACGCATTTGGATGGATATTTGGAAAGATTTGTAACTGTAGATGAAACCTGGGTTCATCACTTTGATCCAGAGTTAAAACGGCAGAGTATGGAATGGCGGTATCGTGGTTCTCCGCCCACGCGAAAGTTCCGTGTGACTTAATCGGCTGGAAAGATAACGGCAACAGTGTTTTGGGATTCAAAGGGAGTTCTTCCTTGATCGTTTATTATGTGGTCACACAATAACAGGATACTACAACGTAAAACTCACACCAAAAGTTTATGAAGCTTTATTGGAAAGAAGGCGTGGAAAACAAAAACGCGGCGTTCTGTTCCACCAAGATAACGCTCCCGCTCACAAGAGCTATGTGTCTATCGCTGCTGTCCACAATGCTGGATTAAAAATTTTAGAACAATTCCATGTTCGCTAGATCTAGTCTCCAGTGATTTCCCAAATTAAAAGAACATCTTCGGGGAACTCATTTTTGGGAAGATGAAGAGGTGATGGTTGCTGTGAATGAGTGGTTTGCGGTCACGACAAAGGAGTTTCTTTCTAAAAGCATTCAAGCTCTGCATCATCGTAATACTAAGTGTCTTAACCTTTCAGGGGATTATATTGAGAAATAAAACTGCAATAAATGATAAATCATCTACGTATGTTAATTATACATAGAAATAATAGACAATTAATTAAAATCAATTAAATTATGATTAATTATACTTTATGAAGTAACTTGTTGCTCATATAGATAAATAAAGTTCACAAACAGATAAAAGTACAGTAGTGTAATAAATAATGATAAGTAAAACTGCTTGTTTTTTATTTATAAATATTGAAAATTTCAACTTATTTTTAACATTCTAGTTCTGAATGATTTAAAATAAAAATTATAAGTTAAATTATTATCTATGATATTTTCTATAGAAGATTAAAATATGAGCGGAAAGTTTACCTAAACTTCTCTATACTTT
The DNA here is from genome assembly GCA_014611495.1 of Limonius californicus. NCBI lineage: Eukaryota > Metazoa > Arthropoda > Insecta > Coleoptera > Elateridae > Limonius > Limonius californicus. The sequence continues at coordinate 417 of JABXWE010057493.1, read as the reverse complement.
AACCAATATTTGCAAAACTATGTGTTCTTATGTTTACAAAACTCAATTGCAGTAAAATAATTGCTCAAATAGCATGCTAAATTTCAGCTTTTAGATAAGCATACTATAAGTAGTACATGTACCACCAACTTAAAATAAGCATGCCCAAGTGCGGTTAAAGTGAAAGTAGAGCCGTTTTATTCCAAGAAACGCAGTGATTATTGTTCGCTATGGAGGCTAAGTAATAAAAAAATCTACCATGTTATAATATTACTTATATTTCAATTATTGTAAGAAAAATTGACATATAGTTTAATTAAATTATGAAAAATACCTAACAAATACTTACTCACAAATACAAATAGCTTCTTGTGGGTATAAATACAAAAAATACAATAACAGATAAAAATATCGATGATAAATAATAATTATTAAATA
>JABXWE010057490.1:0-12182 GCA_014611495.1 Limonius californicus | reverse complement strand
ATCTCCGAGTATCTCTCCTAAACAGATTTGTAATTGAAAGTGAAAAGAATTTTCTTGTAAAAAATAGTTGCTCCAAAGCAAAGCTAATAAATATGCAAACGAATTTCTCACTACAGAAATAATAATAAGATTAATTTTTGCGAAAACAAAGCAGCATCCATTTTTGTAGTGTTGTAACTGCCGCGTTTGTGGTCATCACAAAATTACTTGTACTTTCGTTCCGTTACGCTACAAAAGACGCGAGGTTGATTTTGCCGTGAGAAATTTTAGTTTGTTGCTTGTTGTTGATCGATTACATCTGCAGGCTGACTACATGCATGCATATAACGTACTGTGTAAAGTCTTTTCAGAACAAGCAACTAACTACCAGGTATTATGCCAAAGCCAAATTCGATTTGCAATTTCGAATAAGAGCAGCTTTGTTCGCAGCTTCGCGAATTGTTTATCTTCTCGTTTTACAATGCCATATATAATGTAGATATAATGGTGTAAAATTTAGCTTCTAGTGCAGAGGAAGTAGTTCTGCTTCTAAATCAAACTATTCGTGCGCAATTAATAGCTTTTGTAAATGCAGCGAACCCAAAGTTAATTTCCTGTACCACCCGCTGAGACTCATGAGAAAATATACAAATTTAGATAAAAGCTTGTCGTGAAAAAAAATTAAAATCAACTTATTTGACTTTACAAAAACTAATACGGGGCAAACAGAAAAGTCTGCGAATTAAGTGGCGTCACAAACATAAGGTATAATAATTTTAGTTTAAATTAATTTCATGCTGCAGGTATTGTATTATAAGCCATTATTTCGCAATCTGAAGATTATTCAGAGTAGGCAACACATATTTCATTTCATAAATAACTATGTGAATATGGTTCAACATTATAAACTTGGCATAAGTTTTTTATGGAAATAAAAAATGTTTCGATTTGACATTACATGTAACGTATTTGTGTTATTATATTATTTAGAAAGATATACCTGTACTTCCACACCATTCTGTTTTCATATATTTATACAATAATAGTTAAATGGCGATTCACTTCTACACAGCAATGTGTGTTGCCTATTACAACAAGATAAGGGGCTACGCGATAAAATGAACATTTCGTATATTTTTTGTATGAAGAAGTAGGTACAGTCCGTTTATTTTTCACGTGATTTATAGAAATCCTAGCCTTAAAATAACTTAATTTGTTGATGATATATACCGTAAAAAAACCAGTAAGTCATCATTTGAAGTAAAAAACAATTACAATTTTTGTAATTTTAAGTTTATCCTTAAATAAAATTAACGGGTTCCTTTAATTTCTCTATGATGTTTGTTCTACCATGAAAATACCAATAAAATCTAAAACCCTGTGCCTGTTTGGAAACTTTCAGAAATCCGGCCATTCAATTTAACTTCATTTTTTGTATCTTTTAGTGTCAGTTTTGTTAAATTTATCAATTTTCTTGGCCCTCCTAGTTCTTCCATTGCCTTGAACAGCTCTTTCCGATTTATCGAATCGTAGGCTTGTTTGAAATCTATCAGTACTATGTAAAGTTGTTCCCCGTACTGGTTTAATACATTTTGTGTTTGTTTCAGCTTAAAGATATGGTCAGTTACTGATCTCTCTCATCTGAATCCGCTTTGGTATTCACCTACTACCTTTTCCGCATACTCTTTAATTTTTATCTCTATTGATTTTGCCATTATCTTATATAAATTTTTTTAAATAGATTGCAATATTTTAACATATATCAGAACTATGAGTACCCTGTAATGGAATGTCTTTAAGTTGTCTGGGATATCTTCTGAAACATGAAAATTTAGATAATATATTGGCTTAAACCTGTGGCCTTCAAACTATCGAGTCGCAAGGTCACAAAGATCGCCTTTTAATTAATTGTAATTATATATATTATTTATTATTATGAAGCTTTCACATGCCTTAGAGGCCCATCGCTTTTGGTGTGAGACAAGGCTAAGTTAGTTTGTGCAATGCACAACAGGGCCCAACTCTGCGGGTTACCGCGTTGGTACCAAACCGTGCTTAACCTGTTGTGTGTGGATGTTTTTGTTTATGGTCTTGTTACTCCTCTAATGCGACCGTAATTCGAGGAGTGCCATTAATTTGATCCCCAATGGGAAATGGCGACCGGGACCCAATACCGACCACCCAGGGAATTAGAAAAATTTCCGACCCTGGGGAGATTCGAACCGGGAAGCGTTTGGATTATTACATCCAAAGCTTGACTCTCTACCACTGAGCCATCCTCGCCCTTAGTTATATATATATATATATATATATAAAAAGACAGAAGCTACTAGCAAAATGAGATGGGGGTCGCCAGAAGTTCTCGTCTGAAAATTGAATCCTACCTTTGAAAAGTTTGAAGATCACTGGCTTAGCCCATGACCTTGTCTGGACTTATAGGTGTTATTTTTTATGAATTCAAATAAAAGCTTGGTTCAAAATTATTAGCTAGAGATAGCTGTGGATGAACTACGAGGCTTGTTCAACTGAAACCCATCTTTGATCAACTTAGCCTTAAAAACAAATGCAATACTTCAAATGACGTTTGTTAATGTTAATAGTGTTTGTAAGCAAAACATTAATAAGTTTTTTGCTTTTGAATATGATTCTGACTTTTAAAACTTCGATTTTGAAACGGCGTTTGTTGTTAAAATTTATCCAAGTTTGATCCAGCCTGCGGTCCTACAATTTTTATGCGCTGAGGGCGTGCAGCCATTGCAGATTCATACGCCAATTCAAACAGTGTATGGAAATGCATGTATTGCGTACCCAACTGTGAAGGAATGGTGCCGAAAATTTAAGAATGAAAAAGAGGGGACTATGAATGAGCCGCGACTAGGTGCACGGTATACTGCATTAACATAAAACAATATAGCATGTGGAAGGCCTTATTAGAGAAAATTGTCGAATTTCAATTAGAGAAATTCGTAATCTGGGTTACAGCAAAGTTTGTTCGCAATGGATTCCTCGTTTCTTGTCTAATGAACAAAAATGCTTGCGAATGGGCTTATTTTTGCAATACTTCATAGACTATAGGCAAAATGGTGATGCTTTTCTTTTGTCAATAGTTGCTGGTGACGAAACTTGGTGCCATGACTACGAGCTGTCCAGTAAGTTATCGTCGATGCAGTGGAAACATTCAAGTTTACCACTACCGAAGCAGTTTTTTCGACCATGAAGGACCCTTATTGATAGAGTTTAAGGAGTTTGGAGTAAATGTCAATGCAAATCTGTACAATGAAACTTAGAACAAGCTTCATCAAGCAGTAAGACGGAAACGCCGGGAAAGCTTAGGCGTGGTGTCATTTTGCTGCACGACAATGCTAGACCTCATGTTGCTAATGTGGTAAAAGAAAATCTTCAATGAAAGACATTGATGGTTTTAGAGCATCCACCCTACAGCCCGGATCTATCGCCTTGCGATTTCCACTGGTTTAGCCCATGTATATATTTCTAAAATATAAAAATCTATAAACTATATTATCATATATTTAAGACCTCTATGTATTTAGAAACTATACTGATTATTGGTTTAGATCAGGGGTCTCAAACTACGCGGTGTTGGCCGGAGACAGGGCGCTTGGAAGGTTCTAAACCGACCAACTACCATTCTAATACGAATATATACATTTGCGATAAATGCCTTTGTTAAAAATAATTTCAACATTTCAATGAAAAATATTGAAAATTATGATATGATATGTATTTCTGAAGGTATACGAGGTTTGGTCGTTTAATTCAATTTAATTAATACGAAAAATATTTGATATTTATTCAAAGTAATCTCCATTTACTTCAACACATTTAATACAACGTTTTAAACGTTTTTGAAAATAATGGGAGAGGAGCCTGCAAAGACTCCTTTCAAATTGACGCTTACATTTTTCTGTCCTGATATCCCGAAATCATTTTCCTTTGTGAACAGTTGTCATTTTAGAAAATAGCAAATGAGCGGGTGCCAAGTTACGTGAATGGGTTGGGTAATTGATCACAAAAATGCTGTGTTTCGAGAAAAATGACTTCATAATCAGTGCAGAATGGGCAGGTCCATGGTAATGCAGCAAGAACCAATTACCCTGTTTTTGATATTGCGGTCACACTGGCGAAATGCTATGCTGTATTATTTACTATTTATCATTCAGGCATAAATTACTTATAGATTGAACACAGTTTATTAAAAAAAAATAATCAGTATAGTCTCGGGATCGTACTGAAAGTACCTACAGTTACAATGCAGTTAAGAAAATAAGCATTGCCGCGACAAGCCTTTGAACGAAGTTTGCGTAGGAAGCAACTTTGCTCTGTTGTTGTTCATCTGTAAGACATTCTGGGACTAACATTGAACGGATTATCCTTTTTACCATATATTCATGTATAATTAGTTCAACTTATCTACTATGATTCGGAGCGTTCTATTCGACAATTTAAAAAAATCTTGCTACTTAATTTGCATTTCGTAAGATAGACGCATGCCCGTTTGTAATGTCATCTTCAATATCCCCACGTCTCTCTTTCAAACGTTTAAACCATTCAAACACATTAGTATGACTTAAGGTGTTGTTTCTATATACGGTATTCAACATTTTATAAGTTGTTGTTGGATTTTTTCCTAATTTGTATCAAAATTAAATATTCACTTGTTGCTCTATAACGACGGAAATACGTCGCAGGCACTAGCGTCCTGCGCAAAAACTAGTTGCTATTCTATCTTCGCTTGGCTGCCATCTATTGGTAAATCTATGAACTATTATATACTGCTTTACTTTTGGTTTAACCACGCGATTCCAGTTCTGCAGCGTTAATCTCAATGATGGCACTGCACACGTGCTATCAGATAGTACCAGAAAGTAAAGATAACGGTATTAAAAAAATGAGTTTCCTATTCAGAAGCACATATATTTTTAAGTAATCATTTACAGAATGCAAAAAATTAAACCTAAAAATCATTGATAAAGCAATTTTTATATCAATGAAGTGTACTTGTTCTGTATTTGATGTCGGTAGTTGATCCTTGAAGCATTTCCTTAAAGAATATTTTTTGACCTGACTGTTTACTGATTATTGTTATCAAATAGTTAGGGGATCTCTGGGTTAGATTGGGGTTTTCCTAGGTATGTATTACCTCAAAAGTTTCTAAAGTTTTCGTATTTTTTACTACGCATCTAAATAGAAGGATTAACCTTGGGGTAGATTCATTTATAGTTTCCTGGCGAATAAAAGTATTCCTATATTTGTTCCAACTCAATTGTTGTTATTTAAACTTGAAGCTAAATTCATCGTTTTAATTTATTTCGTAATGAAAGAAATTGTTTTTAACTAGGTTTGTCGGCACTTTCAATGTAGATAGATGTGGCTCGCTTTTCAAAATGTCTTGGAATCCATGCTTACGATCACGACTTTTCTAAGCGTTACCTCTTCATTTCTCAGTTTATGCGTGGGTTATGAATTCAAATGAAAGGACTAAGTTTGTGTACGATTATTCAAAATTTTGAATCAATACATAAAAGTTTTTATGGTTATTCTTTGACCATTGCAGTTACACATATATTAGCTGGTGCTTTAGAGCTATGTGACATCTTGAATAAATGGTTCGAAACCTTTGCCTGAGATCATGGCTTTTCTAAGCGTTACCTCCTGGTTTCTCAGTTAATGCGTGTGTTTATGAATCCAAATGAAAGGATCAAGCTTAGGTACGTTTATGAAAAATTCTAAATCAATTCAAAATTTTTTTAAGGTTTTCTTTGGCAATTACAGTTATGCATACATTAGCTGATATTGCAGGGTTATGTGACATCTTGAATAAATGGTTGAAAACCTTTGGCTGAGATCATGGTATTTCTAAGCGTTATCTCCTGATTTCTCAGTTTATACGTGTGTTTATGAATTCAAATTAAACGACCAAGCTTGGGTGAGTTCGCCAAAATTCGGAATCAATACAAAAACATTTTGATATTTATTCTTTGACAATTATAGTTATGTATATATTAGCTGATATTGCAGAGCTATGTGACACCTCAAATAAATGGTTGGAAACCTTTGCCTAAGATCATGGCTTTTCTAAGCATTACCTTCTGATTTCTCAGTTAATGCGTCTGATTATGAATTCAAATGAAAGGATCAAGCTTGGGTACGTTCTCTCAAAATTCTGGAGCAGTACCAAAAATTTTCTTTATTTATTCTTTACAGTTATATATTACAGTTATATATGTATATATATATATATATATATATATCAAGAACACATACTTTCTGTACAACAACCAACGGTACAAGCAAATAGAAGGTGCACCAATGGGCTCTCCGCTATCCCCAGTCATAGCGAATCTATTCATGGAAAACCTGGAACAAAAAGCACTAGAAACAGCTACACACAAACCCAAACTCTGGCTACGATATGTGGACGACACGTTTGTTATTTGGCAACATGGAGAGGCACACCTTAACAACTTCCTGGACCACCTAAATAGTCTCCACCCGAAAATCAAATTCACGATGGAAATGGAATCAGAAAACCAACTACCGTTCCTGGATGTTTTGGCCAAGAAGAAATCAGACGGAAGCCTGGGGCACAAGGTGTTCCGGAAACGCACTCATACAGACCGCTATCTCAACGCGGAATCACACCACCATCCAGCACAACTTCGATCAGTGGTCAAAACCCTGGTCACTCGTTCTCAACGACTCGCAGACCCTGAAAACATAGACCAAGAAATGAAGAAACTCCGAAAAGCTCTGCGACAAAATGGCTTCAAGAACCAGACCATCAATGATACACTTAAGCCCAGCCGAATTAAGCTACAGGATGAAAAAGAAAAACCTGCATCCAAAGCCCACCTGCCATACGTCAAAGGAACAACAGACAAAATCTCTAGAATTCTACGAAGACACAGTGTGGAAACTACATTCACAACAAACAGAAAGATCAGCTCCATTCTACGAAACCCCAAAACAAGGATACCTCTGGAGAATCAAGGTGTCTACGAAATTCCTTGCCAGGACTGCGATCAAACATATATAGGTCAAACAAACAGACGAGTCAATGTGAGAAAAGAAGAACACGAAAATGCCGTACGAAAGAACGAGAAGACTTCATCACTGGCACAACACGTAAGCACATCATCTCACAAAATTGCTTTCGAAAACACCAAAGTACTGGCCAACATAGGACCTGAAATCAAGAATAATAAGAGAAGCAATAGAAATTGAGAAACACCCAAGAAATCTAAATTCTCGGGATGACACCCAAAGACTACCACCCGCTTGGAAACCGGTTCTCGCCAAAAAACAAATACACTACAGAAACCAGCAAGAAAATACAAATCCACCTCAACAAAATCAGAACATTTCAGGCATAGTCGGTCCCGTCACACGCAACCGAGCGCGAAATCGACAAGCGCAACCACACGGAACGGCCAAGAAGTACTTATATATAGCTCCAGCAGAAACGAACGCCAACAGTCGTATTACAAGAAGCATCAGCGGAAAGTTATCCGACAAGACCTGAAGATGGCAAATGTGACTTTGCCGAAACGTCGTCAAGACAACCAGCCCGGTCCGTCCCAGGACCAAGAAGTTGCTACGCGGAAGACTTCCTGGAAACCAACCACAGCATATATATATTAGCTAATATTGCAGAGCTATGTGGCACGTCAAATAAATGGTTGGAAACTTTGCCTGAGATCATGGCTTTTCTAAGCATTACCTCCTGATTTCTCAGTTAATGCGTGTGTTTATGAATTCAAATGAAAGGATCAAGCTTGGGTACGTTCTCTCAAAATTCTGGAGCAGTACCAATTTTTTTTTAATTTATTTTTTAACAATTACAGTTATGTATATATGAGCTGACATTGCACAGCCACGTGGCACCTCAAATAAATGGTTGGAAACCTTTGCCTGAGATCATGGCTTTTCTAAGCATTACCTCTTGATTTCTCAGTTAATGCGTGTGTTTATGAATTCAAATGAAAGGATCAAGCTTGCGTACGTTTATTCAAAATTCTGAATCAATTCAAAAATGTTTTAGGCTTTTCTTTGACAATTACAGTTATGTATACATTAGCTGATACTGCAGAGCTATGTGGCATCTCAAATAAATGGTTGGAAATCTCGAATAAATAGTTGGGAACCTCTGGCTGAGATCACGGCTTTTCTAAGTGTTATCTCCTGATTTCTCAGTTTATGCGTGTGTACATGAATTCAAATTAAAGGACCAAGCTACGGTAAGTTCACTCAAAATTCTGGATTAGTACTAAATTTTTTTATATTTATGCTTTGACAATTACAGTTATGTATATATTATCTGATATTGCAGAGCTATGTGGCATCTCAAATAAATGGTTGGAAATCTTTGGCTGAGATCGTGGCTTTTCTAAGCGTTACCACCTGATTTCTCAGTTAATGCGTGTTTTTATATATTGAAATGAACGGACCAATCTTGGGTGGGTTCACCCCAAATTATGAATCAATACTAACATTTTTTTTTATTTATTCTTAGACAATTATAGTTGTGTATATATTCGCTGGCACTTCAGAGCTATGTGACATCTTGAATAAATGGTGACTGAGATAATGGATTTTCTAAGCGTTACCTCTTGATTTCTCAGTTAATGCGCGTGATTATGCATTTAAAACGAAAGGATCAAGCTTGGGTACGTTGTTCAAAATTCTGAATCAATACAAAAAAAGCTTCTATGTCAATTCTTTGACAATTACAGTTACGTATATATTAGCTGGCACTTCAGAGCTATGTGGGATCTTCAATAAATGGTTGTATACCTCTGGCTGAGATCATGGCTTTTCTAAGCGTTACCTCCACACATTTTTAGATTTCCGTGTTTATTGTTAAGAATGCATATAAAAGGACCAAACTTGGGTTAGATGCATTTCTCGTACCTTAAACAAAACAAATAATCATGTTAAAAATTTAAACAATATGGAACAACCGAGAGAGTCTAGGAAGTAAAATAAGAACTCTGAATAAAAATTTAGTTATTTTAAAAAAGCGTTTTAATTAGAATTGTTATTCTGGTGATATTATGTGTTTTTGAAGTGAGTTCCATGTAGTCTTTTATTCGCCAATTGTAAAAATTCTTGCAAATAAATTAAATTCGATTAGCGTTCGCAAAAGCTCGTACACACGTATGTTGATGAATAGAAGGACACGTCGCAAAGTGTGTCCAATATTTTATTCAGAGTAACCGAATTAGGTTGTTTGAATAAGAGGAATACAATGGAAATACAAAATTATAAAATTATGTGGCATTACACTGTAAATATAAATTGCAGAGAAGAGAGCTGAACGCAGCAGTGTTACAGTTCGCTGTTTTAATATGCAGGGAAACCGACAGCTCGACGCTTCACATGAATTTTAATTTCCAGTCGTTTTATTGCGTCTCGTTGCTTTCAAAATGAAAACCGCCTTTCAGCGAGACTTCATAAATATTTCATAATTAAATAACTGAAATTGTCATTGCAGTCGAATTAAGAAAATTGCTCTGATACGAGATACGACCAGTTGGGGATTTAAAAAGTTGACTCTCAGTTTAAAAGTTAGAAAATACAACTAATCTAACTTTTAGTAATATGATAAAGCGAAATGGTAACGGGATTTGATAACATAAAGCGTAGGTAACTCAGTTTGCCCGTTTGTTCGATCTTCATCTGATTACTCTTCATCCTTGCTACTTTATCCTTGTTCGAATCCTCATTACAAAGCCTTCTCTCTCTTTCCGCAGCCATTGTTCAAACAATTTGATTTCGTGATTGATTTACCGCGTTATAGATATGGTATTTTTGAAATTCGCCAGTTCTGAAACCGAAGGAAAGAACCAATTACGTACTTAATGGATCGCAAAAACTCATTTCTTACTCTCCATTTCGCTTTTGCTTTCATATAGTTTTCTTTACATACAATTATTTGAATAGCTTAATTAATATTTAACATCCCTTTCGCTATAAACTAGCGGTCGTATCTAAAAATATTGTTGATAGAAGTTTCGTAGGCACGTTACAATGAAATCAGTTAATAACATTTCATTGGACTTTGTAAAATGGATATATTTTGATAATACTTTTTAGGGCTTTTTAATGATCCGGTACGGTACATACTGATACTACATATCAGATATAATTTAAAAATATACAACATAATATTGCTCCAGTGAATATCCACATGCAAATAAGTTTTCAAGTGTAAAGGCTACATTGAAAATACTCCTAATTATTTATATTTAAATATATATATATATATATATATATATATATAATGGAGATAACTTAACTTATTTCTAAATTTAGTAAAACTATACTTTGCTACACTGTGCAGAAATGGATTGTTTAACCACATCGATCGAACTGGATCGATGTTGGCTCGGAATCGTAATGCACTGTAAACTTAGATTCTAGGTCCTAAAGTTGTTTTAATTTGATCATAGACATGTTAATAAAGGTGTAGAGGAAAGCTTTCAGGGTGTTTTGTGCATTCTTGAGCTGCAATGATCAAAATATGAGTAAAATTGTAATCAATTTGACAGTTACATTTTATTTTGTAATTTTGTTGAACTTTTCTTTTGAGAAAAATATGTTTATAGTAATGTGATAGTGTATGTAAAGAAGCTATGAGTTGATTTTGATAATTAGATTTAATTGTTATGAATTTATTTAAAAATTAATGCAAAAATGTATGTGAAGTTTGAAGTGCATTTTTGAAAATATAACAAGTGAGGTGTCAAAATGCTCATTTTTTAATGTGTAATACAGTGGTGTTTTTAAATTTGACGAAAATGTAGTTATAAGAAAGTTATTGTAATTTATAAATATTTGTTAAATTTTGGCCAATTGATGCTTAGCCCTGATTGACTGATTTTGTGTGGTTCGGATTTTTACACATCCTGTATATTGCATTATGGATATTGTCCACGAAATACAACTTCGAAACTTCTAACAGCAGCAATTTCCCGAAAATTTTCTTTTTCCCGTTCAAGAGAATTTACCGCTTTTCTGATATTTGAATAACCATATTTCTAACACATTCTGTATAACGTTAGTATGCTGATAAAATGAATTAGCTATAGTTTCAAAACTCATAACAGCACTGAGACGCTGTCCTAGAAACCAATACTTTTTTCTCTATGTGAACCTTTTTTGGTTTACCTTGTTATAACACATCTTATATAATACTACTTTACGGATATTACCTATCAAATTCGTTGTTACAATTGCTAACAGCAGCAAAATGTATTCATCAAAATATCTCATTTTTGGATCTTAAGCTAATTTATTTTTTTTCTTAATTTGTAGATTATCATATTTTTAATACAACTGGTGTATTATTGGTTTGCTGATAAATTGAATTAGATGAAGCTTAAAAACCCATAACAACACTGGGGCGAACGACCGTTCCCTTTTTCTATAAGTGAATCTATATCTCTTTTGATTTTCAAATTCCTTTTATAAGACACTCTGTATAAAGCCGTTTGACGGATATCCACCATCAAATACATTTTTAAAACCTCCAACAGCAAACTGTGTTCCTCAATTCTTCAATTTCTAGTTCATTTTCTGACTTTCGAATAGTCATTTTTTTAAAACTGTATATAACATTGCTTGATAATGAAACAAAATTTATAAAAGCAAAAAAAATTACTTCTCGTTTTCCAATAATCAACCAATATTTAAAACTTTTCAATTAGCAACTTTTCTTGTTTTCAACTCCCCACCTTTCACAACACATCCTGTATGAAACTGCTTTGCTAATATTTTCTATTACATGCGGTTTTAAATCCTGCATCAGTAGATTGTACTCCTAAAACCTCTCAATTAGCCGTTTTTCAACTAAATGCAGTTTATTTTCGTTACCTGAAAGTCACTGCTTTAACGCACCCTGTACAACATTAATTTGTCGATGAATTACAGTATGTAAGTACATTTATTGTAAAACCTACAACAGTGCAGAAATATGTTCGTAAAAATCTGCAGCTTCTTCTGCAATCTGCAATCTGCCATCTGTATCTAGTTTTTGAAGAGTTAACTTTTACAACACACCCAATATGATGTAATTTTATATCGACATTAAATGTACCTTCAAAGCTGCAACGTTTTCGAAATTTACACATACAAATCATCATTTTTTTGTACAAACCGGTTTGATCTCTTTGGTCATCTTG
>JABXWE010057488.1:0-17374 GCA_014611495.1 Limonius californicus | reverse complement strand
ATATTTATTGGAACTAAAATCCATTTTTGCACCTGAAATATAGTCTAGATAGATTAATAATGTCATAATTTATAACAACTAATGTAAAATTATAGTTAAAACTATATTTATAAACCTGTTATATGTAAAAACTGTTATCGATACTTCGTACGTTGCTTCGTAATGTGGAATATGAACTCAAAGTGAAATTTTACAGTGTATAGCATTTTGATATCCTATTGTGTGACTTAATACTCGTTGTAGACGATGATGTGGGTCTTTTTGGACTGTACCAGAGCCCTAAAACTCAGAAATTACAATTATATTAAATTTTTCGATAAAAAGTATATAAATTTTGATTTTAAAAGTTTAATGTTAGCTAATTTAATTTAATGTTATATCTAGGAAGGTATTTATTAGGTTTCCTCGATAATTTATGTTGTTTGATTAACTATAAGTGTGTTTCTATATAAAATTTGGAATTTATAGGTTAAATACAGAATTTTGTCATTATTTTGTGTATATTTGTTTAATAGGATGTTAATATGTTGCTAAACTTGTGTTATAATCTTAGGATTGTGTTTTTGTTAATTTTATTGTGTTTTCATGTTAATTTTGCTTATATTAACAATATTTTATTGTGTTAAAAATTTTCATCTTAAATATGGCATTGTTGGGTATCAAAATTTGTTAAAAAATTCATGGATGTCGAATATGAAATTAGTTTTTTGATATGTTTATTCATAAGCTTAATATTAATTGTTTTAATTTTATTTATCAGATTTCTAGAATATTCCCTACATTTTGTTTCAAATTCTGTCCTTGTTTTTTATGATGTTGCTAAGTAACGATGTTATTTTGTTAGTTTTTGTAGAGGTTTCTGGCAGAAATATTTGAAGAGAGTACCTTTTTGGCCATCGAACTAAATGCACGCAATTTAAATCAGTGCTAAATTTAATTTTATTGTAAAATAGGCGTGACATTTCAAAATTCAAAAGTTGGGTTAAGTTACATTGTTTACAAAATGTCAAATAGTTTAATGTATAATGTGACCAGAAATTGTGTTATTAATAATTAAAGTGTTTAATAATAAAAAAGAAGTTACCTTGTTTAAATTAATCGAAGTGTGTTTTCTTTGGGAAATTTTACTAAAAAGAAATGGGAATAAAATTAAAATTTTTTATTCATTTATTAAAAATAATAATACTGTGGTATTAAAAAGAACTTACCTTAATAGACTGGAACATTTAAGTGTAACAATTACTGTGCTTCTGTGATTTTATTCCACTAAACATCGAATTTGCGAACGTAATGTTTTCATGGTTGCAAATCAAATGAACTATGTCTAGACAAGCTGAGAAAGAATCAACATAAAAATATGCAGTATTATGTGTTATATTTGCTGCATAAATAGCTATCTAAATCAGTGAAGCCACGAAACACCTTACCTTGAGTTTTAAGAGTCTATTTAGATGCTGGAATATTAATTTATGTTTATTTAATTTGAGAAAACTCAAATTTGGCGCCCAACTCAAAATTACTTTTATTATATTTATTTAATTAATAAATATAATTCATAGCATTTTTGTGGTCGCTGCCGACTTGGGGCGATTATATGATAATAATTATATATTTATAATTTAAAATACAGAGCAATATATATATATATATATATTATGTATTAAAACGAAAAGAATACCTAGAAATGAGTGGTCTAGGAAGCGGTACAGAAAAACAGAACATTTTTTTAACAAATTTGTGGCTTGAATTAAAATCTGGGAACGTAGACTAGTTTAATAATTTCCTTATTTACAGAAAGACTTGTCAGTCTGCTTCTACCTTTTAAGTTTTATTTAGGGATTTACTTCCTATTTAATGTTGTTGTCAATTTGTATTTTTGCTTTCGACTTGCATAAATTTGGTAAATATTGTTTCTCAAACGTGATAAATTTAAACACAAATGTTTATATAAAATTCTCAAAAAATAATGTCTATTCACTAGGGCGGAGTGGATGCCCTTCGATGTTTCAACCACCAAAAGCCAAGTTTCAAATATTCATCGATTCTCAAAATACTCGTTTGAGTATTCTCAAACCCCTATTAATATAATTTACAAACTATGCATCATGTTGATTTAAGAGAATAATATTTGTTATTTTTCATTGAATTGCAGTAATGAAATAGAAAATTCTCCTTAGAAATATAATGTTCTTCACATTATACGATTTAAGAAAAAATAAGATTAGAGAGTAAACAACCTACATTTAATATTCTACTTATTTTTTGCACGGATAAATTACGATACGCCACTAGATTCTTGAATAATTTGCCGAGAATAATGTTAATTACGAAACAGATTTTTGTATCCTAGTTAAAATTAAATAACCTCTTTTACCTATTGTTTGATAACGATTAGAATGGTTAATCGGGAATATGAACTGCTAGGCTGCCTTAGTTTACGGTCGTTTAGTCAGAGGAACTGTTTTATACCGTTACAACTCTAATTGTAATGCAGAATTAGTATTTTTGTTTTATTTATCACTCAAAAGTTGACTTTAATCTAGTATGGGAAGCTTAGCTTTCACAGAGGGGAAAGTGTTGCTCATAAATTTAGCTTGCTTCAAAATACATACAAACAAATTGTTCTCGATATCAAAAAGTAAAATAATAAAAACAGGATAAAAAGATTTAAAAAATTAGTCATCCGCCAATGATGTAATTGGATTTGACATGAATTCATTTTCAAACATTATGTAGCTTATTGAAAAACGTGTTTCATTTGGGATGGCGACCAACAAATTAATTCAGTTCTAAAATAAAACAAAAGCGTCTATGACATAAACAGGTGCAATCGATTTAATCGAACATACGAACTATCAAATTATGTTTAGTATAAAAATGTGAAAACGGAGAATTTTGTTGGTTTGTTAATTGCCATTGTTAACGCAACGAGGTATTCGTTGAAGAAAAATGATAAGAATGTTAAAAAACGAGTTCATGTCATATCCAATTACATCATTGGAAAGTTAATTTTTCTCGTGTTTTTAATGGTAGAACGATTTCTGTCTGTTTTAAGTGTGGTATGGCCCGGTTAAACTTTCCACCCTATATCCACTGGCATCGAAAATGTAATGGTGTAGAGGGTGTTCCACTTAAATCAAGAAAGTAAAAACATTTCCGCTATAAGTGATAAATGATTGAAGTAAACGTTTAATAATTTAGTTTTGCAGTATTAATTAGATTCACAATCATACAATTATGAATTCCAATTTAATGTAAATATTTAAGTGAAAAAGTAAGGCGGTTTTTTATTATTAGGAATCAAAAATATATTTTCAAATGGTCAAACATATTATGTGGATCATTTATATTATTATAATTCCTTGGTAATTAGTTTTAAGCCTTCATGAAGCTGAAGAAAACATGCCAGACTCGAGTATTCACCTTTGAGGCAACTTTGCTAACATTCATTACCATTAGAAAGTCCCAACGAAGAAATTACTGGTAAAAGTAAAATGCCACATAAGGCAACATTTGAATTGATGGAAAAAGCAGCATAAAGTACTATTAATACCATATCTATTCACGATTGCCATTTATTACCTGGTAGTGTAATAAACACTATACAGCATGAAATCGTGATAGTGAAAAGTGCTGACAATTTTTATGATGTTTTTTGTGTGCAGTATATTTCTTAACACTTTATAAGCAATTGCAAAAGTACTCTCGACGCTTGAACTCCCTTATATGACATAATCCTTAATTAATACGAAGGCGTATATTAAACAAACTTATTCTTAAATGATAGAACCTCTTACCAGTAACATTATAATTGAGGTTATCTATAAATATTAACTTCCGAAAAATTAAACGTAATGGAAACTGACTAGAAACATTAATTACATAAGTAGCCCTAATTAGAACGAAACGGTAGTAGGTCTTATCGTGAATATTTAACGCAGTTTTCCATCACGGTTTAAGAAAGTCGTTAGACAGAAAAAATATAACCGGCACGTGAAAGTAGTTCGAAATCTAACTAGGAACTGCAATATCATTCGTAGTATACATTTATTATTTTAATTTTAATGCTTCATTTTTAGTTCCCCTTTTCAGTTCTCGCCGGGTACGGTCAGGCAGATTGAAAGTATACGGCGTGTAGGCGCAAGATGAAAAAGAAAAAGCGCTTGAACTATTGGCGTGTGAAAATTTGTATAAATATGAAAAATTAAAAAATCCGTAGAGAAGTCGTAAAACATAGCATACATTTGTTATAATTGAATGTAGAAAGAGCTACTGGGGAATTTGTATGATTCAAATATAAATAAAATCGATTATAAAAATAAAAATTATCTAGAATCATCATACAAAGTATGTCAAATACCGAATGTGACCACCATTTTCGTCTTCAATCAATTGAAACTTTTCTCGAAAAGTGCGTGTAACGTTCTAAATGTTCTTTATGAAACTGCCCAGTTTGATCAAAAATTGATTGCTGCAGTGGTTCTAGTAGGGCTTAATGAGAAGGGTTTGTCCTTAAAATAACGCTTGTAACAAAAACCAGCAATCGACGAATGTCTGATAGTACCGCGTTATATTTTCCCGGAAAAGAAAATAATTTCTAGGAAACTTTGAACTGAAGTCAAATATGAAGCGATACTCCACCCTGCAAAAAATTTGTACAACACATTTTCATAACCTGACAATAGCATCGTTTTCATTTATTACTATTTCACTGTACTTTTTTTATGGCGGTCAGTTTAGTGTGCTTAAATTATAAAACATACATACTAACTTAAATGCCAAAACATCGCTTACAATTTTGTTAAGTTAAAGGATTCAGACGTTCAGGGGAATTTAAAAAGGATTCCGTGTTTTATTTACCGTGGAACATAAATTTACAAAGGAAAATTATAAATTTTAATATTCTTTTTTAATTATAATATTGCAATTACTAATATCCAGTTATTAATGTTAATTCGATAATGAAATTTTAGTTGTTTGTGTATTTTGTTGCATTTTTAGCCTCGTTTTACTTGAGTTATGCTCCACAAAAATTAATAATTAAGCGAGGATTTTGTGTATTTATCGAAATATAAAATTATAAAATATAAAATTTAAACTTAAAATTTAAAAATAGTTTCCAATATTCTTTATCAGACATTTTTTATTGATAATTTAGACAAAAGTTGCATTAAAATATTTAAGTTATATGTTTTGATCTTAGCAAGTTCGCTTATTCAATAAAGAGAAGTGTGTAATGTAATATTTAGTAGAAACATGTTTGTGCGTTACGTTTTCTATTTTTTGTTGCAAGTCGTTAGTTCGAAGTGATTTTAGAATAATTTAACTTTAATTAAAAGTTACCGTAGAAAGTTAGATCTTTTATAAAATTATTTTTCCAAATATCTTTATTTTCTTCCAAAAAATTAAAAACATATGTTTTTAAGTAAAGATAACTAATTTTTAATATAATTTAATTTTTTTCTGGTCTTGTGCTACAAACAGACTTTTAAATTAAAGATATTTAAATTAATTGAAAAAATAGTAAAGTGAATAATTTAATTTAAAAATAGTATTATCAGGTAAGGCCCGACCTGTAGCTTGTCTGTCTTTACAAACAGTTGCTCTAGAAGTTTGAGCCATATTTGTTCGTAGGCCCTGCCTGCCTAAACAGGACCGTGTGCTTAGATAGAGGCAAACAAAATACATCAAGATCAAATCCTTGTCCGCCCAAGGTTTAAATAATATAAGCACACGGCCCTGTTTAGGCAGGTAGGGCCTACGAACAAGTATGCCTCAAACTTCTAGAGCAAATGCTTGTAAAGGCAGACAAGCTACAGGTCGGTCCGTACCTGATAATGCTGGGTGTAGTTCTCAAATGACGACGCGGTCTAAGCCGAAAGTAAATTGTAATATTGACGAGAAACCGCGAAAGCCTCAAAGAATATACATATTAAAAATTGTAGTGTAAGTAATACTCTTGGACCCCATGCAAAAAATTCTTGGCTTCTCTGATTTACCACGCTCAAAAGCAAATTGAAAGCAAAAAATTCAAGGATTCCAAAAGCCAACGTTTTGAATCAAAAGATACTTTTCTATGGGAATTCCTTTTCAATTGTCGTTTTGATGCTCATAGCATAGTGGTATAGCTAGTTTTTGTCTAGTTCCATTATATACATGTTTTTACAAAGGCAAAAATTACAAACAGTTCCTATTTTCTTTAATTTAAAGTATAAATATGTAAATCTAGTTTAGCGGAATTTCTAACGGCCCTCTAGGGCTTCGGGTTCCTATGCGACGTCATACCTTGCATACCCGTATTTACGTAACTGTTTAAAAGGTAAAATTGCGGTTGGACAGTTAAAATTTAAGTACTACACTTAAATAACGCAAGTGAAATTCTAGGTTAGACATAAATTTGATTAAAATTATTGGAAATTAAATTGATACCTTGATACCGATAATTATAATTGAGAACCAGAGAGCGCTTAATAATTTTTTGATTTTAATTGAACTATTTTCGTATTACTGCAACAAGGTATATAAGGTGTTGCTTTGCTGTGGTAATAACAGCATTTCGTCCAATTCTTTGAAATTCAAAATGCTATTGCGAAAAGTGGGAACCCACAAAAACTAAGTTCAATTTTAAAGTCGTTAGAAAAAATTTCCAACCATCACCTGAAGATCTAAAGAACGCTAAATTAAATTATTTTTTAATAAAAAGTCAAACTTTAAACACAATAATTCGATCTTAACAGACTCCAATCGATTTAGATTTATTATCACATGATATAACTTCGTTTTAAAATGTTTCAAATTTGTAATTGTAATTTTTACAGTTAACTTTCATTAATTGAAGTTGGTCTAATAAAAGTTAATAATTATACACAAACCGGCGATGATAGAACGCAGCGAGCTGTTATCGTTTCTGTTGCATCATGAAATTCTTTCTCATATCCCTGCCCCGTTGGAACTGAAACCAAACTTTGGTAGATATATCTTATTATATGACGTGCATGGCGGGCATTCAAAAGCTTACCGTAAATGAACCCGGACATCAACAATGAACCCAATGAGTGCAACAAACCTAGTGCTCGCTTGTCTGCTGAGTGCTTTGCCGGGTAGGTATTTTGTGAAAGAACGCGCTTTCCTTTTGTGGCAGAGTTTTAAAGGAAAGTAAAAGCAATTGTTTTTTTGCAGGCCCTCCCGGAGTTCGTTACGAAGACGCCTATATTCAACTTTTTCCTGTTGACAAAACGAAATGTCCAACCATCGACCCAGTGAGGGATATAGCGTTTCAGTTGTTTACAAGGTATGTCACGTAATAGGAAGTAGTTTTTATGGTTTGTTTTTACCCAGTGCGGGAAATTCTTTTTTATTCGTACCGTGCGTTAATTACGTTATATAACAAAAATAGTTAAGGAAGTCTTACTTTCCTACGATCAATTATCTTCCACCACCTGGGTAACTATTAGATTCCATGCGTTAATTCATTCGTTATCTTAAGAAACAGTCTGTTGCAAATATTTAAAATAGCTTCGTGGTGTGTACTTTAACCTTTTCAGATTCAACAATAGGCTTGTTCTTTTATTGATATCGTTGCGCTACTTAGAAATCATTTTGCCCTTTGTAGGGTATTTTGTGTTGCGGAATATACTTTCAAAATGCGAATTTAATGTGAAGGGTCATATTCAATGTGGGAACTTTTGAAACTGCAGTAGATAAGAAACCTAAAAATTTCTTTAAATTGCATTCATATTATTTACGATGAAAAACTATAAAACCAGCTGTTTTAAATGCCTTGATATCTAAATAGAAGAAATCAGTAATATTTATAGTTCGATTTGGTATTAAAACATTAAATATAATGCATAATATTTCAAATGTGAATCATACTTGGATATAACACCATTAAAATTATTATTTATCTTGTTTTCAGTGATATAATATTTAATATACAATGAGATTCTAAACATCTGCGAAAAAGTTTAACCATGTATAGTTGAGGTTATTTAATCCGTAAATTATCTAGTAATTTTTTTTATTTTGGCACCGTTGCGGAGTTGTGAGGTTTCAAAATTGTTTGCATCAGTTCATTAAAACGTAAATGGCGTTTTTGTTTCTTGCCCTATTGTGATCTTGTTGTTTTGAAAAGCTAACAGTCCAATCTTAATTTCCAGTACGGAAAAATGTACAATTGTGTGTGAAAAATAGATAAAATTGATCCAGAAGTAAAAAGGTGGTTAAAAAGTATCTAAATTAGACAGGGCTGCGGAGTCGGTAAAAAAACATTCGACTTCAACTCCGACTCCGACTCTGACAAAATTAAATACTAAAACATTTTATGGTATGTATAATAACAAAGAGAAAAAAATATATACAGAAATAATTCTAAATTTGTATCCAAATTCAAATTTATCTACTAAAAATAGAAATAAAATTTAAACAGGGGCTCGGAGTCGGAATCGGTACATTATTTTTTCGACTCTACGACTCCGACTTCGACTTTACAGCCATGAAGTTAGGGTATATTTTGAAAACAAGAGTTTTTTTTTGCAGCTTGTGAACTAGTATTTTGCTATCTAAAAATAGATGTTCATAATTTTTTTCCTAAATTTATTATTTAAAAAGTTATCTAACAAAGTTTTAAACGGAAATATCAATTCAAATACGTAATTTCCAAATTTTTAAACCAAAGTTTTCACTTCTGAGGCAGATTTCATCCACTTTTTACAGTTAATTATACACTATTATTTAAATGTACATGTGTACAAAATTTTGATTATTCAGACGTGCACATGAATGACTTTCCTAATTTCGTAATTTACTTCCTTATTAAAATTCCTATCTGCTGTGGTTTCTAAAATCGCTGTAAGGAAAAATATTTTTACCATAAGTATTATAGATAAAACTGCATATTTTAGAATCCATATTTATGAATACATTGCCAAGTTTAATATTATAAACAAGTAACTATTTTACTTTTCATTCTTTATTAACATAAAAAATGTCTTATGTCATGCATACATTGTAAATTGTAACAGGAAATTAAATATACATAATCTGAAATGATACCCAAGGTTTTACTAGAGTTCGGTCTTCTGTATTATTTATTTTCTTTGATCTCCTTCATTATAAATTTTATTTAATATTCTAGCAGACAGTGCAAACTGTAGTTCATAATTAAAACGATCAAAGCAGGTAATATACGGGTCCTTTTGGTCCTCGGATCCTAGAAGAGGTCACAAAATTTAATGGTGGGGTAAATAAAAAGAAACGTTTTTTAGGAAATTTTACTGTCTATTTATGGTGTTCACGAAAACTGTTAAATATACTATGATCCTTAGTATTCTCGTAACAAATAATAATTGCTAAGTAAAAATTAACTCTCGATTTGTCGACTATTTGACATCCACTGCTAGATATAAACCTCCTCTAAAATTTTCCAGTTATCTCTTTATTTATAAAACGAGTCAATGAAAATTACCTAACGAGTATTAAATAAGTTTTAAACAATAATTTTTAGACTTTCTGCAGTGATTCTTAGTGGCTTGGTCGCTTTTAATACTTTCGAGGGGGAAGGCGTGCAACGCTAGCATTGAAATCATTTTAAATCAAATGCAATTGTTTGGGAAAAAGCAAAAGCAAGTAATACCGGAGTTATCTTGAAATAGAATATGTGAAAGTACGTAGATGCAAGATAATTGAATCACCGTGCGTGTAAGAATACGAGTAATTACTAAGTGTAGAATTGCTAAACCATCCCATTATTAGATGTTATATAACGCCTGGTAATTTGATTAAGTGCATTTATGACGTACTTTTAGAAAATATTAATGGTACTTCGAAGCTAAACAATTCTACGAAAATAAACGGATTTTCCTGAAGCCTTCAATTTTGTTAATATGTATCTAATTTCCGTTTCCAGCTTAAAAATTTAATATATTTAACAGGTTTTGAGATTTTGTGTAACACGTTAGATAGATTTATACGTTCAAATACTTTACTTATAGAGAAAGTACGACAAATCACCAGCAAAGTTTTATGGACCTTAACAACTTTATAGTTAGTTCCTTTCTATCACAAATATATTTCAGATACTAGCTTCCTAGAATACGTGACAGCTTCAAGCGCTAGGAATTAAAAGTTAAATTGCGTATTTGAAACTAACATAATTATTTTATTAAATTGCCTATTTGGTAAACTGGATTTTAATGCCGGTTTTAATTTGGAAAACTTTCACTAGAGTTTTCGATTAGAAGAAAACGTAAATATTTTTTTTCGAAAATATTTCTCTTCAAATTGAAATTTATGGGATATTTTATATTCAAAATATTGGAGGTTAATTGATTTTTCTAATGTATTGTTCTATTACGTGTTTGCTAATGCTATCGAGACGATTTATACGGTTGCCACGGTCAATATCACCGCAGCTGCTTTCTTGCGTAATTTATAACGAGTCGAATGTAATATGTACTAAGCTATTCATGCCAATAAATATATTTTACATAGCTTTTAAAATTTTAAAACTAGTAGATGTAGATAACACCCACCAATCCTTTCAGTATGTTTGCATGAAATTAAACGTCAAGTACACGATTTAAATGTTACGAAATGGAATTGTTCCAAATGCTGAAACCACTTCACTATTATCACATTTTATCGAATTTACATTTGCATTACTAGTAATTCGCAAAGTTTATTATTCTAATAGGTCATTGCACTTGTAGGCACAACCCGTTGATGGCAGACGTGTTGCAAATAGGGAACGACGACGCCTTGGCACATTCGCATATGAATTTTTCAGATCCAACAGTAATATTTTTTCATGCTTTTTTTGAATCCTCTACGGGCACCACTGCTTGGACTATTAAAACAGGTAAAAATTGAAAGGATTATTTAACAAATACTTGAATAACTAGATCTTAAGGTTTGTTTCTGATCACTCATTTTGTTCTTATTTCAGCGTATCTGCAGAGAAAAGAACACAATATAATTTTAATCAATGCTCCAAGATTGGAGGCCGGCCCGTGGTATTTCACGGCGGCACGAAATACCCGCGTTGTTGGCGAATATACGGCAACTTTCATAGATTATCTAGTGTCGAGAGGAATGCCGTTACAGTCTTTACATCTTGTAGGGTTAAGTCTGGGTGCCCAAATGGCAGGAGTCGCAGGAGCAAATGTACGTAGTGGAAGAGTTCCAAGAATAACAGGTTAGTAGATTCATGGATACAGAATATGGTATCCTTTATTATTTTGTCCAAAAAACGCCCGACGATCAATACAGGAAGGCCATTAGAAATATTCCGCTTTATCTGAGATTAATTCATATAAGAAATATCTTAATTTTAATTACAATTACGAAATAAACCCCAGAAAAGGTAACAACTAATTTTATTGTAAATGATGTTCTACTTGCCGTTCCCTAATTATCGAACAAACGTCCACTCTTGTTGTTAACTTTTAAAAGACCCTTAATATACTAACTTCCAAATTTGCAGTAGGATTTTGAATAATTGCTTATGCTACAACAAGTTTATATATGCGGATTTCTTAAGTAATGGAAAAAAAGCTGTCTAACTGCTCTAGTAGTTGCAGCGTCTAGCTAAAAATAATTGTGTTGAAATTCATCATGGTGAAATTAAATAATAAATGGTTCATGATATCTATACTTCTTCCGTTACATTTATTTGGATAAACACTGGACCGAATATCTATTTTCCTGAAATGGTATCTTAGATAACTTCTATACAAAGCGTATTTCTATCAATTTTGAAAACGATGGTATGTTATTTTGGGAATTAACATAACACGTGCTCATGTTATGGAAAGAAAAAATGATAATTATTATGTCTAACTTCCTTTGGCCCCGTTATAAAACTGCATAATTTGCGCTGTATCCTGAGGCTATACTTAATGTTGAAGTGATACCTTATACGGATAATACTATTTATGACAAATTTCATATGCTCAGTGGATTTAAACAGATTTATTTAACTTCGATACAGTAGGTTCCGTATGGTTTGTAATATTTAGTTTCAATACTTGCTCTTGAAGGTTATTTTCCTCTTTTTTTTTGTCAATATTCTGAAGCTTATCAACAATTCTATAAATGCGTCTCACGAAAACAGAAACTACGTTCATTGCAACTGTGCAATTTGGCAATCTTGATTTCAAAATCATCAGAAGCTTGTTGCAAATACCAAATATTGTAGCCGTCCGTTCTACCATGTCCGCTCATGAAATATTGTTACATTTGATTCTTTTTTTCGGTAGTGGCAGTTTAATTAATAGTCTAAGGGCCATATCTCATCGGGGCACCACGGCGACATCGCCAGCAGCGTCGCCAAACATAATGTATAAAATTGTATGACAGGTATCTGACGTGTAGATATGGCCAATTTACAAGCGTAGCAATCTCGAACGCCGCGCATCGCTACGTTTAGCTACGCCGCCGCATTGGCGACGCTTCCAATAAAATTCGTAGTATTCTATAATGAGTCGGCCGCCGCTCTCCCACTCGGCCGCCAGCACCGTCGCCAAGTGGATGTTCCGCTCTGTGTACTTTTTATTATTTTTTAAAATGGACGCTTTCGGTATCGAATGATTCATTAGAGAAATTGAAAATAGACCATCGGTTTGGGATAGTTCCTCCGAGGAATATTCCAACCGCGATTTTAGGAAAAAATTGTTGGGAAGAAATTTTGGATATTTTTCGAAAAAAAAAGAAAAGAGAACTATTCCGGGAAGAAAGAGTTGGAAAGTTTCTTATGAATGTGAAGTTATACCCACAATTTTGTTTTCTTTCTTTGTTTGTTTACTTTACGCGCGGTTCGGTGGTTTTCGACGTCTTTTTTAGTTATTCTCTCTGGCGACACGCAGATAGCAAGGGTACTCATGGCGATGCTGCTGGCGATGCTGCTGGCGACGCTGCTGCTGACGCTGCTGGCGAGGCTGCTAGTATCGCTGCCATGGCATCCCAGTGAAATATTGCCCTTACAGTTATGGTAATTGAAAATAACTAAATAAGTAAAATGAATGTCACATGAGGTAAACATTAGAAAAACCTCTAAATAGGGTAGGTAATCACTTCCACCATTATTTAGATGTGGCACATACTTAGTGCAATTACTCACAATCTGGAGTAACACACATGTACGAATTTCGATGAAAAATGGAGTTTAACATTCGTATTTTACATTTACAGCAGATAATTTTAGAAATATAATAGATGAAATGATCCGAATTGACATCAGGTCCTCTGTACGATCTTATGTCCGTAGTACTTCTCTCGTTTCTGGATTATATGAACACGGGATCGATTTGGTTAATAATATTCCCATCAGGGTTCCTCCAAGTTTCTTTATGAATGTTTTTGTGTTGGACGTGGATGGTTTTGATTTTCGGATCATTTCATGATTGGAATAAAAATGCAACAAGTAATACCAACCGCTTCATCCCAGAAACATATACAAAAAATCGCATTACCGAGGTTACAACTACAGGACAAGACTCGACAAGAAAATTACAACAAAAGAATAAATGAAGTACTAGAGAAAGCAAAGGACTAGAGAGATGTAGAAGCAAACGTAAAAACTGAAGAATGCATAAAAAAAGTAGTAAATGAACAAGCCGATAAGAAATGCAGGAAAACAAAAGACTGGTTTGGCGAAAAGTGTGAGTATACAATTAAGGAAAGAGAAACAGCAAAAAAAATGCTGATACAGAAAACAGAAACAAGTAAAAGAGATTATGAAGAAAAGAGAAATCTGTGTAGAAAAAAAACCCAAACTAAAAATCGAACTTCTCGGGGAAATAGAAGAAAGTTACAACAACAGAGAAATTAGGAACTTCTACCAAGGGCTTAAAAAATCTAGACGGGGCTATTATTCAAAGACAATATTCTGCAGGGATAGGAACGGAAAATTACTAGGTTCACAAGAAGAAGTAAACGAAAGATGGGCAGAGTATTTTGAGGAATTACTAAATAAAGGCCAAGACAATGAAAATGTTGAAAGTCATCAGGAAATATGCCAAATTATTGTCAACGACGAAGAAAATACCCCAGATTTGGAAAAAATAGCAAGTATAATAAAAAAATTAAAGAACAATAGATGTGCAGGCCCAGATGGAATCCAAGCCGAGGCATTCAAATACGGCGGTGGAAACTTACATAGAGAAATATACAATATGATCCTAGAAATATGGAATAAGGAAGACATGCCAAAGATATGGAACCTAGCATACATAAAAATGGAAGTAAAGAGGATTGCGGAAATTACCGAGGAATAGCGTTATTGAATGTTCTATACAAAATATTAATCATATGCATAAAGAACAGATTGGATAAACACGCAGAAAGGATCGTAGGTGAATATCAAAGCGGATTCCGGAGGGGAAGATCAGATATATTCGCTAAGAGCAATCCAGGCCTCGCGTCACGAATTTAAATTCGATACACATTTATTATTTATAGATTTTAACAAACCTACGACAGCGTACGAATATCAAAATTATATTAGCGTTAGATAAATTGAAAATACCTCCAAAACTAATCAACTTAATACAAATGACACTACAAAAAACGGTAAACAAGGTTAAAGCAAACGAAACATTGACAAGAGTATTCGTGGTCGAAAGAGGCCTGAGGCAAGGCGGCCCATTATCAGCTACCCTATTTAATTTAGCGCTGGAATATACAATACGCCAAACAGATATAAATAGAGAAGGACAATCTACCAACGACGACTAATGCTAAGTGCTAAAGACATGGGAATTGAGGTAAACGAAAAAAAACGAAATACATGACGTGGAATGACCAACCATATCAACAGGACAAATCACTGAAAATTAAGATAAATGCAAACATAGAATACAATTTCGAGGATGTGGAATCTTTTATATATTTAGATACAGTAGTATGTAGGAAAGCAGAACCTAGTGTAAAAATCAAGACAAGAATAGCATCGGGTGCTGCGTTAAAAAAATGATTTAATAAGTAATATGTTTCCACGGTCACTAAAAATTAGAGTTTATGAAACAATAGTGCGGCCTGCTGTGCTATGTGCTTGTGGTGTGTGGTGCTCAAGAAAGTACGATGAAGTTATTATAAAAGTGTGGGAACGAAAAATGCTTCGAAAAATATACGGAGGAAAATGTGTCGAGGGCCAGTGGTAAAATGGACAAATCAAGAGCTGTACGAATTATTTGGTGAGGCGAATATAGTGGTGTAGTGAAAGCACAAAGACTCAGATGGCTAGGCCATTTGATAAGGATGAACAACGAAAGAACCCTCGGAAAAATATACAAGGCAGAAATTGGTGGTAAGAGGCGAAGAGGTCAACCCAGAAGTCAGTGGAAGAAGGAACTACAGGAGGACCTACGCTGCATGAATATTAGAGGATGGGAGGATCGAGCCAAAAATAAAAAAGAATGGAAAAAAGTTACAAGCCAAGCCATGGGCCTCTAGAGCTACTATACAGGGTATTTCGGAATTGCACGGCACTATTTTAGGGATGTGTTCTCCAGCACGAAATAAACAAAAAAGTCCGTACAAACATATGGCTCAAATTAATTTATTACCGGGATATTGAAAGTTAAAATATTTATTTAAAAATAAACATTCAGAGTAACTGTTCAAAGTGGTCTCCATTTTGTTGAATGTAGCATTCCGCATGACGAATCCATGCTTCTCTGGCACGCCGTATAACATCAGAACGACCCTTGATAGTTGCTGCTGCTTCCACGATGCGACCGCATTTCGCTTAGTTAAGTGCATGTTGCATGAATGTTTAGTGTGTAAAGGACGCCCGCACCCCCCTGAAGTAATGCGAAAGCTGTTTCCAGGGGGGGAACGCAAGTATGAATGAATGAGAAAAAAAAGCTCTAGAAGCCTAGAAGGCCCATGGCTTGGTTTGTATATATTGTTGAAAAGCTATCCGATATGGTCGTGAAAAAGTTGAAGGTCAAAATTGACGATTTAATGAATAAGTACAGCGAAATGGAGATGGAGGAGCTAATTAATGCTGTAGATAACCTCGAGCAGTATTGGAGGTGTAACAGTTTACGTATATTTGGCGCCGAAGAAAAGCCTGGCGAAGTCGTTGAAAACACGGTCCTAAAAGTTTTTAACAATCAGTTGGGTTTGACTATCACTGAAGACAACATTGGCAGATGTCATCGGGTAGGACGGATGCAACCTAATAAACACAAAGCCATTATAGTTAAGTTTACCAGCTACCGTCATCGAGCAATGGTCTTCAATCGAAAGAAGAATCTAAAGGGGTCAAAGGAAGTGATACGAGAAGCCCTAACGAAGCAAAGAATGGATGTGTTGTATAACGCCAATGAACAGTTTGGTAAAAAGAATGTACGATCACACGATGGTGTCATTGTTGTTAATAATAATAATAAAAAACAATATATAAAATCCATTAAAGAACTTAAAAAATTATGTAAAGATGAGAAATAATTTCATGCGGGGGCAACTATTAATATGGAATTAGGAATTTATCTTTTTTTTTTAAGTCGCATTGCCAATTTTTGTGTATTTGTAAGTTTACGTCATTTTGCTTTTTAATTATTTTATATTATATTATATTATTTTTTTTTCTTGTGGAACATTAACTGCGAGTGGCTTATCATATAGCTTGCTTTGGAATGAAACTGAAAGAATTTTGCATTTATTATCAAAACGTACGATGTTTGCGAACGAAAACACATACTTTCTTTAATAATATAACAGCTGTTGAGTATGATATTATTATATTAACGGAGACCTGGCTGGATTCAGTTATCTACGACGCTGAATTATTTGATAATCGGTACGTGTTCAGATGTGATAGGGACAAAATACTTACTAGTAAGAGTCGTGGCGGAGGAGTTTTGATAGCGATACATAAACGTCATAAATCGAAATTAATTATTAATAGTAATATAATTGAGTCAGTAATTATTGAAACTAAAATTTACAATAAAAATATGATAATTACTTTGCCCTATTTTCCCCGCGTACTCCCAGTCAAAAATATTTACACTTCTTTGAAGAATTTGAAAATAGAGTTGACTTCTTGCGAAAAGACGTAATTGTTCTAGGAGATTTTAAGATATCAGAAATTGATGGGATAGATTGTAATTTGGCAAATGGCAATGAACTTTTAAGGGTCTAGGACGTTTCTACGCCGCCGGTTCTTCGCCGCCAGTTCATCGCCGCCGTTTCTACGTCAGTATGTTTCTACGCCGGCCGATTCTACACCGGCCGGTTCTAAGCCGGCAAATTAAAAAAAAAATAAAATGAATTACATTTTACACTTACCGAACAAATTTATTTCAATTATTTATTATTACAAACTAAGTAATAAATTAAAATAAAAAGAAACACATTTTATATTTCC